>JAKUCV010002453.1:4605-24922 GCA_028386065.3 Turnera subulata | reverse complement strand
AGTTGGATTCCTTTGTCGTGTGGTATGTGTTAGTTGTTATGGCAGTATCCTTGTGATGTGTTTGTTTGTGCTTGTTGTTGTGATAGTTGTGTTTGTTTCGAAAGTATTATGGTTGAATATATCACTGTTTATCTTTCGTCGGTGAGCGTTTCGGACTCACCCCTCGCCTGCGGGGTTTCATCCCGTAGGATGAGTTGTTATTGTACAGGCTTAGTGCATTCCAGACAGGCTGCAACGTTTCCCTTGGACGGGCTTGGATCCATAGATTGCATGTGTCGCATACAGTGTTAGTTATTTAAAGTCTTCCGCTGTGCACTGTATTTTGTTATTATTGGGCCATTGGGCCGGTATTGTATTTACGATGTTCACTATTTTGGGCCGTTGGGCCGAGTTTATGTTGTCCACACTGTATGCTTGGGCTTTGTTGGGTTGGGTTCTCACAGTTCCGGCACGTGTTTACTGTGTACGGTAAATACGGGTCGGGGCGTTTCAGATAACCATGGAAGATGAGAGCTCTTTTTAAAATAAAAAACATGGCAACTTTGAGAAGTTAAATTTGTGAGAAAAATATTAGATTTTTAGAATAATTACAAAATGGCACAAAATCTAATACATATAATAAAGTTAAATAGCCATGTGGTTCTCTTCTGTTATAGAGTATTCTAGGACTTGACATCTAAAAATATTTTTGGCGTTTATATATAGTATGGTTTGGATAGCAATTATTTTTTTCTTCCACCAAGACAACTTAATTTATGTAATTATTTAAGTTTCAACACTTTTCGACGTGGTTTTTATAATTTATTTTATTATAAATTGCTTCCTATCGAGTGGTAAAACGTAATTGTAACTACTTTAAAATGATTAACTCATCAAAAAAGTTGTGTAGTTTAATTATTATTTTAGCAAGGATATCAAATACTTTATAAAATATTTAGAGTGTAAAATTAACAATATGTTTTTTAATTAATTTTTTGATTTGTTATGAAGTCTAATTTATAAGACGACTCTTGATTATATGAAGAAGATTGAAGATAAGTTTTATGAGGAATACTTGAATCAATTTAAATAGCATCATTGAATGTGACCGCTTTATGATATATGGCATCATAGAATTAGGTTTTCAGCATATAATTTAATTAAAAAAAACATTTACATGTAGATTATGTTTTTTCAAAAAATGATATTGAATAATAATTTTGTTCCTCTCTTGACATTCAACTCAGTTTGTAAAACCGCCTAATTTAAAGTTGAGCATCATCAATCCATTATATAAACAACTATATAACTCTTCCAATATTAACATTATATTTTTTATATGGCATATATTTTTAATTATATTTGTGACAATAAATACATTTGTGATATTAATTTAGTATCGAATATGTCTAATCATTATTTTTTGGTGAAGTATTCCTTTTCACATATTAAACTGGCCAAATTATGTTTTGTTTCTGCTCAAATAATGAAATGAAAATTATTGTCATTGATCAAAATTAAATATATAAATAGATCAAATGAAAATTAATTATATAAGCTTTTATTGTCTCTAATCAAAATTAATTATACAAATGGTTTTTGGAATAATTTTGTAATAAAATGGTCACTCAAACTTTGTAAGAATAATAATTTTTACAAAATGCCACAAAATCTATTACATATAATATAGTTAAATAGCCATGTGGTTTTTCTTCTATTATAGAGTATTCTAGACATCTATAAATATTTTTAAGCTTTTATATATAATATGGTCTGGATAGCAATTATTTTTTTCTTCCACCAAGACAACTTAGTTTATGTAATTATTTTAGTTTCAACACTTTTCGACATGGTATTTATATTTTATTTTATTATCAATTGCTTCTTATGGAGTGGTAAAATATAATTTTAGCTTCTCTCAAATGATTAACTCATCAAAAGAAATTGTGTAGTGTAATCATTATTTTAGCAAGGATATCAAACACTTTATAAAATATTTAAAGTGTAATGTCTAAATTAATTTTCTAATTTAACATGAATTCTAGAGTATAAGACAACTCTTGGTGCTAGGACGAAGATTGGAGATAAATTTTTGGGAGGAATAATGTAACAGCCCGGGTAATTTTTACATTTTTACTGGTATCGTAAAATTTATTTTACAGTTATTTACCATAAAAATTAATCTTGGGTAATTAATTTATGGTAATTTGAGCTTTGGATTCCGAAACCGAGCTCTGTCCCACGCTCGGGATTTCTCTGCGGATTTTTCGGACCAAGTTGGAATTTTCCGGGTCCAGGAATCTTCAGAAAAGCCGGGTTTAACCACGAGTTATCGGACCAGAAATAAAGTCAAGGGGGTACATTAGTTATTTTTTGGTCCGGACGGGACACGCTTCACATGTTGTACAGTGTTGGAGCAGCCGCCGCCTTTTTCCTATGAGGCTTGTGAGCAGATTACACTGCCCGTGTCTCACCAGTACCACACTGCAGGTTTTCTTTCCTTTTACCGTGCTCTTGTTTTCTTCCCAGATCACACACCCACACACACCAAACCATCACCAACACTCCCCTGCAAGTTCTGCAAAACTCAAACCTGCAAAAGAGGAAAAAAAATAAAACAAACAAAAACCACACAAACGCCGCCGTTCCACCCCACCCCTCCTTTCTTCTTTCTTTTTCTCTCTTACGCCGCCGCCACCACAGCCGAGACAATCGGCCGAGACCCCCACCTCCTCCACCTGCAACCTCGCCGCCGTCTTCTTCTCCTTCTCCACCGCGACCAGCCGCCCTCCTTCCTCTCTTCCTCCTCCCGTCGCGACTGCAAGCCGCCGCTGCTCCGTGGAAAAAGAGCCGACGAGACGCCGCCCGAGCCACCCGCCTCCTCACTGCCGATGACTGCAGCACCAGTAGCCGGCCTCCCTCGCGTCACCTCTGTTCCTCTCGTCGCTCTCCTCCCTGTGCTCGCCTCGCCTGTCGTCGCGCCGCCACCTCTGCAAATCGAGGTGAGACAACCCGGATGCATGATGGTTTGGGTCGGGCCGACCCGGTTGGGGATGGATCTGGGTTTTGGATGAGTTCCGGTTGTGAGGTGATGGGCGGCTGGGCATTAGTCTGCTGGGCCGTGGGCTATGTTCTGGGCCGTACTCTGGGCATGCACGTGGGCCTGCTCCTGGGCTCCTGTTTGGGGCCTGGGCTTGGCACTGTGCATGGCCTGATCTGGCACTATTTAGGCCCAGTCCGAAATTAAAAAAAAAAAAGAAAATAAAATTAAATCTGGAAAAAAAATATAATTCTGGAAAAATAAAAAATAATTTGTGGAAACAATATTTTGGGGAAAATTTGGGGAATAATATTATGGAAAATACGATTTTTAGAAAAAGTATATTCTATATAGTAAATAATAATTATTTTGAGGAATAATTTTGGAAAGGGTATTATCAAGGTAATAAAATACCAGAATAATATCCAGGTATAGGTATAGGTATAAGTATAGTATTATTTTGACACCTTGAAAATAAATGGTGAATGATGATGATAACGGAGAATTAACCCGGGGAAGTAACCGAGACGAGTTAGTATTTATATTTCGGTATACAGTAGTAGTATGACATTGCATATCACTTATGTGTGTATATTGTTTGTTTGATATAGGAGTTGACAACGAGCAGATACCTGAGGAACCAGACTTTGAGTCCGTGGGACAATTCCAAAACTGATAATCGGCTAAGGTGAGGATGGATAACCTTGGATATGTGCCCGTAATACTGTGTTTGTTTTTGTTGTTTGATTGAACTGCTGAATTGATTATCGACTGTTATTTGATTGTTGTGGAAATTGTAGATGCTGTTGTTGGATTGTGTATAGACTTGTGGATATTGTGTTGAATAATGCTGAACTGTTAGCTGTGATTAGTTGACGTTATGAGTCTGTTGTTGATTTGATCTGAGGAATAATCTGGAATAATGGAAAATTGGATAATTGAGGAAAGGGTAACGGAATTGGACTGGAATTGAGATAATGATATAATTGTCACGTGGAAAGTTGTGGTACGACTAGATGGTTAGAGGCTAGTTTTGTGGTGTCATGGCCGGTTTGGTTTGGTTGTTGGGGATGTTGATCCCGGATGATGTTGTTACTGGGATGTTGATCCCGAATTTGTTGATATTGGGATGTTGATCCCGGATTGGTTGTGATTGGGATGTTGATCTCGGATTGTGATTTGGCCTGGCATCCAGAAATAGTTAATAACCAAGTACGACCCTAGCTTGTCCAGTGACGGGGCCCGGAAGATAAAATTGGTAATAATAATAATAAGCATTCTTTTGGTCTTGGCTCAGTTGTGTTATGGTAGATTGCTTGTGTTGTGTTTGTCTGTGCTTATTTCGAAAGTATTACGGTTGATTATATATCTCTGTTTATCCTTCGTCGGTGAGCACTTCGGACTCACCCCTCGCCTGCGGGGTTTCATCCCGTAGGTTTAGTTGTTTCGTAGATCAGGTACGACGTTCGATGGCTGCTGCTTTCTTCTCCACCTGACTCCGGATCCATACCTCCGTTGCATGTGCATTTAAATCTTCCGCCGCTGTGCTAGATATGTTGCTGCTATCCTTTATTGCTTTGATGTTGTCTATTTGGGTTATGCTGCTGTTGTTGAGTAATATGAGTGGATTGAATAATGGTCCCTGGGTATGGGTGACAACTGTAAAATACGGTGTGCTGTTGTATTTGGATTTTCTGTGTAGTTAACACCAACACAACCAACTCCACCGTCCAAAACACCAACACAACAGTGCCATCAATGCCATAGCAACCAATCCGAACAACCCACCTCCACGGTAACACCCAAAAATCCACACACAACAACCAAAAGCTTAATCAATCCAACAGAAACAGAGAGGCCGAAAGAAAGGAAGAGGAAGAATCACCACTGATTCTTACCTATACATCCACGCTGTCGGCAACGAAGGCAGGAGTGATGGTGGCGGCGGCTCTTTTGCTGTGACAGGGAGGGAAGGCGATGGCCACAGTTGTGGCGGCGATGTCTGGTGGTTACTGGTGAGGTCGGCGAAGGCGGTGACAGATCGTGGGTGACAGTCGAGCCTGTCTCGTCTGGCGGCGGGTCGAGGGAGGAGAACAAACGTCTACGGCGCGTGAGGAAGAAGAGAGGAGAAGGGCCTTGTCGGGTCTTACCGACACACTCGGTGTCAACGCCGTTCTTCAATCGGCAGCCGCGGCTCTTCAATCCTGAAAGGCGAGGTGAGAGGCACGCGAGAACAGAGGAAAGAGATGGCGGCGTCGCCTGGCTGCGGCGGCTCTGCGTGCAGGCATCCGGCGGCTTCTGATGGCGGCGAGAAGGAAGAAAAAAGAGAGGAGGGGAGGAGATAGGGAGAGAGGAGAAGATGGTTGCAGGGGTATGTGTGGAATTCGGTGAAGGGGAAGGAGATAAAGGAAAAGGGAGGGAAGAAAAGATGGAAGAAAAGGAGGAGAGGGGGCCGGTTGGTCACGAGTGGCTCGGTAGAGAAAAGAAAGAAAAGAAAGAAGAGGAGAAGGAAAGAAAAAAAGAAGGGGTTGGGCCAGACACAGAAAAACCGGGAAAGAGGAAAAGAAGAAAAGAGAGGAGAAAAGAAGAGTGGCCACATGGCAAGCCTCGATTGGCCGGTCCGGATTTCCGCCCCGAGTTAGAAAATACAACTTGGGCTCGAAAAATCCGATAAATATCCCTGAACATCGTCCAAGTCTCGGAACTAAAAACCGAGGCTCAGTTAGTTGTAAAGGAAGCTCGGAAGTCTCGAGTAACCCTCAGAAAATAGTTCCGAGGCTCGGTTAACGAAAGAAACTCCAAGACGTCGTATCTCCTCAGCGGTCGAAACGAAACTCAGTTACTCCCGGTAAAACTCGGAAAACTTGGTGCAGTAGAATTCTCGATTTACAGCGGTAAAATTTTATTTACCGTTGTAAGAGTTTAAAACAACTCGGTAAAATCGCAAAAAAATTTACCCGGGTCGTTACATTCTACCCCCCTTAAAAAGAATTTCGTCCCCGAAATTCCCGTCTTATCCGTGGGTCCTACCACGATAAGCTTCTGGCACACTCTGCCAGGTGTCCAAACTCAACATGAGATACCGCTTATACCCTTAAGCGACATCTCATCCTCTATAAGAACCAAACCTCATGACTGGCAAACTCACACATAGTCATGGACTCTCCACTAAGTTCAAGAACCACCTCAGACTCCGAGGACAACAGCTATATCGGTGGTACCGCCTTCCCGACAAGCTCTGATGAAGAACCTCCCAAGAAGCGGTTCAAAAATAACATCATCGGCCTGAAGGAACACATGGTCGTCTCCCCAAGACAACGAAAGAAGCGTGCCAACAAGAAAGCTGAAGATCGGAAGGGCAAAGCAACGGCTGAAAGCAGCACTCCACAGCAGACACTGACGCAGCTGAACGTCTCACTGAAGAAGGTCAGCTCGGCGATGATGCAGATAGAACTAGCGTGCGCGGAACTCTTCCCTCACGTGAAGAACGTCCAAAAGCTTGTAAAAGATCTTGAAAAGCAAGTAGCTCCACAGAGTACTTCTTCTCCTGTTGTAAAACCGTTATTAAATAAATAAAATAAATTTTATTTTTAAATCAAAATTCTTATATTACAAAGTCTTATGTTAAACAGAAAATAAAACATCTTAAAGCAAAACAAAAATCAATAATAAGAATATAAAATCAAGCATAAAGAGATTAAAAACAAAACTCGTTTATCAAAATCAAAACATAAAGAAATTAAAACAAAAATATGTTTTCATGCTCGGCGCTCTAGATCGATCGTAACCATCCTCGATCCCGAGAAACGTGACACGCACTGCTAACGGTGACGTCGGTTCCCACGTGAAAAGACCTCCGTTAACTCGCAAGGCGACGATCACGAGAGCGTCCTGTGTCCCTCGAAAGAAACGTTACCCACTTGTCCACAAATTTCGCATGAGCCAAAAATGTCTGTCAGGTCTCGTATCCCTCCATGATATCCGAGCAGGTGTAAGCTTGTCGCACCTGCGCTCTACTCGAGGTATGGTCCCATCAGTCCAGCCTCAACGGTCACGAATGCATGTGATAAAAGATGCAGGAAAATATAGAAAAACCATGAAAAGAAAGGACAAAGTAGCCAGGGCGAAAGAAAATCGTGAGATGGAAAAGGGTGAAAAACTCTGGCATTTGTAGTCCGAAAAGCGTATAAAGTAACAAAGTAATAAATGAAGCAACGACAAATTTTCAAAAAGCAAAACCTTGAAAATCGGAAACGGTAATCACGCTCCCCATAAGAGTATAAAAGACGGAGCGGTGAAAAGCAAATCATCAAAAGCATCTAAAAGCAAACAAAACATCCAGGCAACCAAAACCACAACGTTCAGCAAACAAAACACCACACGCTTCCAAAACACGATGCCTGCTCCTTCATCCGTCTTCTTCGTCGAAGGTGCCAATCTAGGCAGAAGGAACCGTCTGGCCTACAGCATGGTCAACGAGCGTCCTGAAGAGCTATCGCACGAGCTCGGCAGAATGCCCCGTCTGGTCTTTGTCGACGAACTCTACTCATCGAGATTCTTCGTCACTCCCATGGAAGAGACATTCTTCCTGGAGGACCATGGCACTCTGAGGACCTCCTACTACGGATCGGCAAACTCCATCATGTTCTTCATCTCTGAAAGACTTCAGGAGTTCAACCTAGAGTCCACTTGCCACTTCCTAGAGCAAGGCACCTACTACCAGCTCTCGATGACGGCCCAGAGCATGCCCAGAGTCACTCGTCTGCCCGTAACTTGGCCCAAGGCCCGACTACTGGTGTGGAACTGCAGAGGAGTCGCTAGGCATTCCCAGGAGTTCCCGCATACTCTGAGGGACCTGAAGAACCAATACAAGCCAAACATGGTTCTTCTCATGGAGACCCAGTGGCAGCCTCAAGACGATCACGGTCTCATCCCACTCCGGTTCCCTCAAGCAAACCGGTTCGAGCTTCCAGGCCAGAACAACACAGGCGGCATGTGGTTCTCGTGGAGCGACAGCATCCAAGTCAACATCAACAACGACCCCAACAGCTTTAGGGTCAACGTCGTTCCAAGGCGATAAATGTATTTTCCTTTTTATAAAATATCAATGTAATATTTCTGTTTGTAATCAAAATATTAGTATTATCAATAATATTTATATTTCCGCTTATTTATGGCATCATTACCTCTTATGTGTATGTTCTGCGACAGCTGGCGTCCCTTGACTGGATCCATAATGCACTAACTAAAATGATATAAAATAATAATAACAAATGGAGCGAACTATGCAAACAAGGACAACAAACACACAAAGACTTCCCAACAAGACCTAACGCCCGCTCCGCTACCAAAATAAAACGCCCCGACCTGTATTTACCGTACACAATAAACAGCCGGAACTGTAACGACCCAATCAAACCAAGCCCAGCATACAGTGTATACAACAGAAGTTCGGGCTCAACAGCCCAAAATAAAAACATCAATAACATCATAACCGGCTCAATGGCCCAACAATAGCAATATAATGCACAGCAAAAGACTTAATAACTCACAAAGACACTGTATGCGACACTGATGCAACTATGGATCCAAGTCCTGTCCAAGGAATAACGTCGCAGCCTGTCTGGAATGCAACATACCTGTACCACAAATAACTGATCCTACGGGATGAAAGCCCGCAGGTGTGGGGTGAGTCCGAAGTGCCCACCGGGTAAAACCCATAAGCAAATATACATATACAACAACCGTAAATTCCCAAGTCACATCACCAACAATCAACTAAGGTTCTCACGAACCTTAAATGACACACCTGTGATTCTAGACACGCTATTCCAATTTTATTATCAGGGCCCCTATCACAAGTTAAATGATGGCCGCCGCCTGGTAGTCAAGCTAGCTAGCCCGTGGACCCTGCCCTGGTACCTCCACGTATAACTGGCACAGACAGGGAGCAGACCCCAAGCACACTCTCCCCCAGCGCCTAAATATAAATAACTGGTACAGACAGGGAGCAGACCCCAAGCACACTCTCCCCCAGCACCGTAAAATAAAACTACCATCTGGCTGTTCTAACATTTAACTGTGACTTACTAGATGTCTAAGTGTGACCAGTTTTATTATTCCTAGTTACTTAATTTCTACTATCCTCCATTCTCTCATTATCCCGAGCAGGCTCACAGCCTCTCCGCTCGTCTGGATAATAAAAACTTATTTAACCAGTACCCTCGGTACTTTACTCTCACAATTTCACAGCCAACAACAACAACAGAAATAACCCACTAATACCACATTTCCAATATTACCAATAACATTAACAGTAGCATCAATTCAGCAACATCAACGGCAACAAACAACAATTAAATTCATCTCACAACAACTATCCACAGCCTTAAAGAATTATTCAAGCATATAACACAACAACAACTTAGTACTACGGCAGTATATAAATATTTACTTATCCTCACCTGGTATGTCTCTGAAACTGGCACGTAATCCATATGGCTTGTCTGTCCCTATATCATGTCAACACATACAATCACTTATAATGCACATCGAAGAATGCAATGCTTGAGATTAATTTTATTATTCGGCTTATTGACAACTAACATCGTTATCATCGTTCCAAACTATTTCCGTTAAACGTTGCTTTTACGGCTGTAAAATAATTATAACCCATAAAGTACTCGTAGTCTATAATTTGAAGTAGTATTCTTAAATTAATTACCTCCGTTAAAATAACAATAATAAATACATGTACGTTTGGTAAACAATGGTTTTAGTTTAATGTAAGCGATGAATACGTCAAAATAAGCATGTAAATAATATACCTGGTAATGAGATTGTTCAATAGAAATAATACCGTCGGTAGTAAATTAACATAGTTGATATATGGTATAAAAATAATTATATTGCAGACATGATTTTCATAAATACATACATAGTTATATAATCGATAACCATACATTCTGCAAGATTAATAATAATACTATAACTCATTTAATAATATAATAGGGTAAAACTCATACATAATATAATTAGTATAGCTTATAATGATTAAATAGATAAATATAATCGGTATAATGTAACAATGTATAATATTTAATCAACACAGTAATACAATTATTACGTTAACAATTTACATCCTGCATATTAGCCAAATGTGAAAGGGTCATAAAATAAATTATGCGGGTTATATATGTTGGATTTATAGTGTACATAGGTAAATCCAAAGATAAATATCGTTTTTAATCCGTAGTTTAAATCATTATTTGCTTAATTATATATTATGTCCTCATATTTAACTTATCCATCGGTTTCGTTATTAGGTCCGCCAAACGCAAATATGTCACGGGAACATGGGCCTCCGCACATCGGCCCGTTTCTGAGCCCATTTGTGCACCGAGCCCAAACCCGAGCTCACAGGAGCTAAACGAGTCTGAGGAATTACCGAAGCAACCCGTCCACCGAGTTCCCTTTGTTGAGGAACACACTGTTCGCGCCGGAATAAACCCGAGACCTCGCCGGAAAATACTCGGACCTTGTCGGAAGCTCGCCGGATTCCGGCAGGTTACTGTTCACGATAGCAGCATCCCCTCTGCTACTGTTTCTCCAGTAGCAACACAACCCAATACCACCACACAACCAACTCCACCGTCCAAAACACCAACACAACAGTGCCATCAACGCCATAGCAACCAATCCCCAAAACCCACCTCCACGGCAACACCCAAAAATCCACACAAAACAACCAAAAGCTTAATCAATCCAACAGAAATAGAGAGTCCGAAAGAAAGGAAGAGGAAGAATCACCACTGATTCTTACCTATACGTCCACACTGTCGGCAACGAACGCAGGAGTGATGGTGGCGGCGGCTCTTTTGCTGTGACAGGGAGGGAAGGCGATGGCCACAGTTGCGGCGGCGATGTCTGGTGGTTGCTGGTGAGGTCGACGACGGCGGTGACAGATAGTGGGTGACAGTCGAGCCTGTCTCGTTTGGCGGCGGGTCGAGGGAGGAGAACAAAGGTCTACGGCGCGTGAGGAAGAAGAGAGGAGAAGGGCCTCGTCGGGTCTTACCGACACACTCGGTGTCAACGCCGTTCTTCAATCGGTAGCCGCGGCTCTTCTGAAGTGCCCCGACCCGTATTTACCGTAATGCAGTAAACACGTGCCGAAACTATTCTTATTGATAGAACAGACAGTACATCATAGTCAAAATACTACACAGTAAATCCAAATACATCATAAACATCATCCGTCCCCCATATACGGAAACTATTATTCAATACAAACACAGTGCTCAACGGCAGCAGCAGATAGTATCAGTAATATACATATCACAGGTAAAAAGCAACACAGCAACATATATCACACAGCAGCGGAAGATTTGTATGCACATGCAGCGGAGGTATGGATCCGGAGTCAGGTGGAGAAGAAAGCAGCAGCCATCGAACAACGTACCTAAACTACGAAACAACTTACCCTACGGGATGAAACCCCGCAGGTGAGGGGTGAGTCCGAAGTGCTCACCGACGAAGGATAAACAGTGATATGCAAGCAACCGTAATACTTAAAGCAATCACAGACAAGCAACAACATATCTTAACAACTGAGCCAAGGCCAAAAGAATGTTTATTTTTATTACCAATTTTATTTTCCGGGCCCCCGTCACTGGACAAGCTAGGGTCGTACCTGGTTAACAATTAATTCCGGATGCTAGGTCAAAAACCAATCCACATCTCAAAACCCGGATATTTGGTATATCCAAACCACTGGGTATTCGGTATACCCCAACCTCAGGCAACAACATGCCAACCGGATATTCGGCATATCCGAGCCACTGGGTATTTGGTATACCCTAACCACAGGCAACAAGCCAACAAACCAAGTAACCGACCATAGCATCCCAAAATTAATTTCCAACCATCAGGTCGTACCACTACCTTCCACATGACAATTATATCAACATCTCAAATCAATTCCAATTCCAATTCCATATTCCAGTTCCTTTTTCTCAATTTCCACAGTCAATAGTTCAACATCAATCTCAGCATAATATCCACAGAATCAACATCACAGCCCAATGGCAACAATAATATGCACAGCAGTCAAACAGCCAATAATCAACAATTCAGCAGTTCAAACGAACAACAAAGCACACAAAGTATTACAGGCAACATAACAAGGGTTATCCATCCTCACCTTAGCCGATTACTCAATTTTGGAATTGTCCAGCAAGTTCCAAGTCCGGTTCCTCAGCAAATTGCTCGTTATCAACTCCTATATCAATCAAATAATATGCACACATAAGATGGTATGCAAATGCCATGCTAATACTGTACACCGGAAATTAAATATAAACTCGGCTCGGTTACTTTCCCGGATTAATTTTCCGTTATCATCATCATTCACCATTTATTTCAAGTGCCCAAAATACCATTCTACACTTATACCTATACTCGGATACTATACTGGTATAATACTTTGAAAATACCCTTTCCATAATTATTTCTTAAGTATGTACTTTCCAAAATACTATTTCTACAAATTATTATTCACCTTATATATGCTCCCAAAGTTATTTCCAAAAACCATATACTTCCTAAAATTATATTTCCCCACAATTATATTTCCCTCCCAAAATTAATTTCCAAAATTATTATTCTTTTTTTCCAAGTTTTATTTTATTTCTTTTCCCCAGAATTTCTTTTCTTTTTTTTTTAATTTTTTTTTCGGACTGGGCCAATGGTGCTAGCCCACATCCAAAGCCCAGCAACCCAAATCCAAAGCCCAAACCCCTTCAGCCCAACCTAAACACCTAACCCATCTACTCAGCCCAACAACCCAAGTTGCCCAAGGCCCAACCCACAACCAGGTCAACCCCAGGTCAACAGGCGTGACTCGGGTCCGTAACCCAGCCGCGGGCGGGTCGTACCCAGCACAACTGGGTCGAGACCTCACGGACGGCTGCAGCTCACCTCGGGTCTCTTCGAGCGGCGATGGTCGTCAGTGCAGCGACGACGGGTGGCGAGGCGACTGCGGGTGGAAGGGCGACGACTGGAGGAAGGCGGCGACGGGCCGAGTGGTGACTGGGAGGGGCGGCGGCGTCCGCTTTGTGCGATATGGCGACGGCAGCGTAGCGTCGGGCTGCTGCAAGTGGACGCGGGGAGATTCGTCGAGCTCGCCGGCGTGCTGCAGAGGGGAAAGCGAGGCGAACGGCAAGGAAAATGGAGAGAGAGGGAAGGGTGGCGGCAGTGATGGTGGCGGCTTCGGTGGTGGTGCTGCCGTGAAGAGGAAGAAGAGAAGGGGGGGTGACGTGGCAGGAGTGTTGTGTTGTTTTGTTGTTTTTGTTTTTTTCTTTTCTTTTCTTTTCTGGTTCTAAACGAATTTGCAGGGAAGGTTTTTGTTTTTTTTTTCCTTTTTGCAGGGAAAGAAGTGAAAGATGGTGATGAAGATTTGCAGAGGAGGTGAATTTAAATAGGCAACAAAGATCACTGGTTAATCACAAGTGAAATAGGTAGTTCACAGGCTGAATAGGAATTGGCGGCTGAATAATTGAACTTCAATTATGCAGTTACTATGCTACATGTGAAGTGTGACCCACCTGGACCAGAGAATATCCAAAATACCCCCTTACCTTTATTTCTGGTACGATAACTCAAGGATAAACCCGGCTTTTCTGAAGATTCCCGGACCCGGAAAAATTCCAACTTGGTCCGTAAAATCCGCAGAAAAATCCCGAACGTGGGACAATGCTCGGTTTCGGAATCCAACGCTCGATTTACCATAATTTAACTACCCAAGATTAAAAATCAGTGGTAAATTACTGTAAATTAACTTAAACAGTCCCGATAAAAATGAAATTTTTACCTGGGCTGTTACAGCCTACCCACCTTAAAAAGAATTTCGTCCCCGAAATTCACTCCGAAGCTGTGAACAAGTGCGGATACTGAGAATGCATATGTTCCTCGACTTCCCACGTGGACTCATTCGCAGAGTGCTTGCTCCACTTAACCTTTACCATCGGAATGACTCTGTTCCTCAACTGTCTGACTTCCCGGGCAAGAATCTGCTCTGGCAACTCTGAATACGTAAGATCCTCCGCAACCTCAACATCTATTGTAGTAACTACATGACTCGGATCTGATCTGTACCTCCTCAACATGGAGACATGGAACACATCATGAATCCGTGACAACTCCTCTGCCAGAGATAATCTGTACGCCAAGGGTCCAACCCTTTCCACGATCTCATACGGTCCGATGTACCTGGGACTCAGCTTCCCTCTTTTCCCGAAACTGATGACACCCTTCCAAGGTGCAACTCGGAGGAAAACTCTTTCTCCCACCTGGTACTCCAACTCACGACGATGCTTATCGGCATAGCTCTTCTGTCGGTCCTGTGCTGCTCTCATACTCCGCTTAACTGTTTGAATCTTGTCAATAGTCTGCTTAACCAAATCCGGACCAACGATCAAACGAAGACCTTCTTCATCCCAACAAACTGGACTTCGGCACTTCCTTTCGTAAAGAGCTTCAAACGGAGGCATGCCAATACTGGAATGATAACTGTTGTTATAGGCAAACTCCGCTAAAGGTAGATACTGATCCCAACTCCTACTGAAGTTAAGAGTACAAGCCTTTAGCATATCTTCCAGTGTCTGAATCATCCTCTCTGACTGTCCGTCTGTCTGAGGATGAAAAGCAGTACTGAAACTCAGCTTCGTCCCCAAAACTGTTTGCAGACTCTTCCAAAACCGCAATGTGAATCTCGGATCCCTGTCTGAGACTATGGACTTAGGCTTCCCATGTAGCCTCACAATCTCTGCAACGTACTGCTTCGTCAACTTATCCAAGGTGTCTGTCTGTCGAATGGGAAGAAAATGGGCTGATTTTGTAAGTCGATCAACGATAACCCAGATGGCATCATGCTGTCTCCGGGTCAACGGTAATCCAACCACAAAATCCATGATAATCATCTCCCACTTCCACTCTGGTACTGACAAAGATCTCATCTTCCCAGTTGGAGCCTGATGCTCAGCTTTCACTTGCTGGCAAGTGATACACTTAGCCACATACTCGGCTACATCTTTCTTCATGCGTGGCCACCAAAAACGACTTCTCAAATTCTGGTACATCTTGGTGCTCCCGGGGTGCATAGCGTACGGTGTCATATGTCCCTCTTCTAGAATCTGACTACGCAGGTCACCAATACTGGGTACACATAGACGCTTTCCCAGCATCAATGCACTATCCTCCGCTATGTGGAACTTATCTTCCTTCCCACTATGGACTGCTTCCTTCAGCTTGATCAGGTCGGGATCTCCATCTTGTAACTCCACAATCCAGCCCCTCAGGTTAGACTTGACTTCAATATGTGTCAACAAAGCTCCTGTCCCATCAACTGACAAATCAACCCCCATCTTCCTTAACTCGATGAGTGAGGACATCGAGTAAGTCGTAGAAGTATCTTTTGGTTGTCTCCGGCTCAAGGCATCAGCTACAACGTTAGCCTTTCCAGGGTGATACTCAATGGTACAATCATAATCATTCAGTAACTCAACCCAACGTCTTTGTCGCAGGTTAAGCTCCTTCTGAGTCATGATGTACTTGAGACTCTTATGATCTGTGAAAATCCGGCATCTCTCTCCAAACAGATAATGCCGCCAAATCTTCAGAGCAAGAATCACTGCGGCCATCTCTAAGTCATGTGTCGGATAGTTCTTCTCGTGTGGCCTCAATTATCTCGAAGCATAGGCTATCACTCGGCCTTCTTGCATCAGAACAGCTCCCAAACCAAGACCTGAAGCATCGCAGAACAGTACGTACTCCACTCCTGGCTTAGGTACTGTCAAAACTGGTGCTGTTGTCAACTTCTTCTTCAGTTCATCAAAACTCTTCTGGCAATCCTCACTCCAAACAAAGGCTTGATCTTTCCTCAATAGCTTAGTCATGGGACTGGCTATCAAGGAAAAACCCTCGATGAACCTCCGGTAATATCCTGCAAGGCCAAGAAAACTCCTGACTTCTGGTACCGTCTTGGGTGGCTCTCACTCCAGAACGGCTTTTACTTTGGCAGGATCAACCTTAATTCCATCCCCGGATACAACATGTCCAAGGAATGCAACCTCTTCAAGCCAGAACTCACATTTGCTAAACTTAGCATACAACTTCTTCTCTCGCAACCTCTGAAGCACTACCCTCAGGTGCTTTTCATGTTCTTCCGGTTCTTGGAGTAGATCAAGATGTCATCGATGAAGACTACCACAAACTTATCCAAGAACTCGTTCAGGACCAGGTGCATCAAACACATGAAAACTGCTGGTGCATTGGTCAAGCCAAAAGGAACCACTGTGAACTCAAAGTGACCATACCGAGTGCGGAAGGCTATCTTCGGTATGTCCTTCTCTGCAATCTTGACCTGATGGTAGCCAGATCGAAGATCAATCTTAGAAAATACAGTAGCTCCCTGTAACTGATCAAAAAGATCATCAATTCTGGGAAGCGGATACTTATTCTTCACTGTCACCTTGTTCAACTGACGGTAATCCACACACATGCGTAAACTACCATCCTTCTTCTTCACAAAGAGGACTGGTGATCCCCAAGGTGAAGTACTAGGCCTGATGAAACCTTTCTCTAACAACTCATCCAACTGTTTCATCAACTCCTGGAGTTCTGTTGGTGCCATCCGATATGGTGCCATCGAGATAAGCGTCACTCCGGGCATCAAGTCAATGGTGTACTCAACTTCTCTGTCAGGTGGCAATCCTGGCAAATCTTCTGGAAACACATCTGGAAACTCCCTCACAACCATGATGGCTCCCAAAACCGGAGTCTGAACTTCTTCACCCTTGGCATAGGTCAACAAGACATCTGGACCATGTGGCTTCATTCCGACATCCTGGTTAGCAGAGATACTACACGTGGTAGCAGTTCTCCCAATACCTGTCAACAAAATCTTATGTCCGCCCTCGGAAGTCAACATCACTTCCTTGGTTCGACAGTTCACCATAGCACTGTACTTGGACAACCAATCCATCCCCAATATGATATCAAAACCTCCCATGTTCATCACAATCAACCGTGCAAGAAAAATCTCTCTATCATATGAAAGCGAAACGTCTCTGCACACATGGGTTAACCTGACTACTATACCCGCAGGTAACCTAACTCTCATTGGACAAGCCAAACTCTCTCCCCTACAGTTGTGTAGTATTGCAAAACTTTGCGCAATAAATGAATGCGTAGCACCAGGGTCTATCAAAGTATAAGCAGTACTACCAAAAACTGTAAAGGTACCTGGTATGACATCAGCATTTTCTGGATCCTCCTCAGCGGTGATAACAAATGCTCTCGGCACAGCTGCACTCTGATTCACTAGCAGGAACAACTCCAAGTCCTCGACCTCGGCCAACTCCAGAACTACTAGGAACACTAGCAACCGAAGCTTGCACTATCTGAGTAGGTGCTGTACCTCCAGATCTTCCCAACTTGGGACAAGCATATCGATAATGCCCAACTTCATTACACTCATAGCACCTCACCTGAGACATAGGAAGTCTCGGGCGAGTATCCCCAGATGAAGTCCCTCCAGACTGAGTCCAAGAACTGCCTCTATTGTAGGTATTGTTGTTCCATCCACGTCCCTGACTCATGGGCATAGAGCGGCCCTGTCCATATCCTGATCGGTTAGCAGGTGTCTGGAACCTCTTGTTCTGTCCCCTAGAACTCTGTGCAGCTTGTCTCTTGCGAATCTCCTGTTGCTCCTTCTCATTATTCAGCCAGATGATCTCAGCTCCCAAAGCATCCGTCAGCATGTCCTGGTAAGTCTCATAGACCTTGCATCCCATGACTGTCTAGATACCAGATCGAAGACCATCCCAGAAACGTTTACATCTGGCCTCCGGAGTAGCTACAAACTCACCGGCGTAGATGGACAAGCGGTTGAACTTGATCTCATACTCATTGACAGTCTGGTATGGTCCCTGTTGCAATCCCAGAAACTCTCGCCTTAGCTGATCCTGGTATGCCTCAGAAACAAACTTCCTTCGGAACATTTCCATGAACTGATTCCATGGCATAATGATAGGTGTCGGCAAGTCCCTGGTGGTAGACTCCCACCAATCAACGGCATCTCCCCGGAACATGGCAGCGGCGTACCTGGCCCACCTGTCATTCCTGCATGTCAGCCTCAACATAACCCGATTCATTTGTCTGAGCCAACGGTCAGCATCCTGTGGTGTAGTGACACCAGTAAAAACCTCAGTCCCAAGCTTTTCCAGCTTCATATACACCGGATCCTCAACAGGTCCCTGGTTTTCTTGTTCCCGAGCTTCCATAGTTGCAATACGGGCATCTCTGGCATCTTGCCTTTGCAGAATCTGAGTTACCACGTTTAACATCTGCACAGGGTCTCCCAAAGAAACATTCGCAGGGTGTTCCGGACCTCCCGCAACTTGCTGCGGTTGATCCACCGATACCTGGTCGTCATCCAGGTGAACTCCAGCATGCTGATTCCCTCCAACCGGATCCATTCGTACCTATATGAGAATGTGTGTATGCATATCATGTCATGTCAAATCTTATGCACAAACAAACAGTCAAGCAACCACAGTTATGTCCCTAATGACCTACTGCCTGCTCCGCTACCAAACTGAAGCGCCCCGACCCGTATTTACCGTAATACAGTAAACACGTGCCGAAACTATTCTTATTGATAGAACAGACAGTACATCATAGTCAAAATACTACACAGTAAATCCAAATACATCATAAACATCATTCGTCCCCCATATACGGAAACTATTATTCAATACAAATACAGTGCTCAACGGCAGCAGCAAATAGTATCAGTAATATACATATCACAGGTAAAAAGCAACACAGCAACATATATCACACAGCAGCGGAAGACTTGTATGCACATGCAGCGGAGGTATGGATCCGGAGTCAGGTGGAGAAGAAAGCAGCAGCCATCGAACAACGTACCTGAACTACGAAACAACTTACCCTACGGGATGAAACCCCGCAGGCGAGGGGTGAGTCCGAAGTGCTCACCGACGAAGGATAAACAGTGATATGCAAGCAACCGTAATACTTAAAACAATCACAGACAAGCAACAACATATCTCAACAACTGAGCCAAGGCCAAAAGAATGTTTATTTTTATTACCAATTTTATTTTCCGGGCCCCCGTCACTGGATAAGCTAGGGTCGTACCTGGTTATCAATTAATTCCGGATGCTAGGTCAAAAACCAATCCACATCTCAAAACCCGGATATTTGGTATATCCAAACCACTGGGTATTCGGTATACCCCAACCTCAGGCAACAACATGCCAACCGGATATTCGACATATCCGAGCCACTGGGTATTTGGTATACCCTAACCACAGGCAAAAAGCCAAACAGATATTCGGCATATCCGAGCCACTGGGTATTTGGTATACCCTAACCACAGGCAACAAGCCAACAAACCAAGTAACCGACCATAGCATCCCAAAATTAATTTCCAACCATCGGGTCGTACCACTACCTTCCACATGACAATTATATCAACATCTCAAATCAATTCCAATTCCAATTCCATATTCCAGTTCCTTTTTCTCAATTTCCATAGTCAATAGTTCAACATCAATGTCAGCATAATATCCACAGAATCAACATCACAACCCAATGGCAACAATAATATGCACAGCAGTCAAACAGCCAATAATCAACAATTCAGCAATTCAAACGAACAACAAAGCACACAAAGTATTACAGGCAACATAACAAGGGTTATCCATCCTCACCTTAGCCGATTACTCAATTTTGGAATTGTCCAGCAAGTTCCAAGTCCGGTTCCTCAGCAAATTGCTCGTTATTAACTCCTATATCAATCAAATAATATGCACACATAAGATGGTATGCAAATGCCATACTAATACTGTATACCGGAAATTAAATATAAACTCGGCTCGGTTACTTCCCCGGATTAATTTTCCGTTATCATCATCATTCACCATTTATTTCAAGTGCCCAAAATACCATTCTACACTTATACCTATACCCGAATACTATACCGGTATAATACTTTAAAAATACCCTTTCCATAATTATTTCTTAAGTATGTACTTTCCAAAATACTATTTCTACAAATTATTATTCACCTTATATATGCTCCCAAAGTTATTTCCAAAAACCATATACTTCCTAAAATTATATTTCCCCACAATTATATTTCCCTCCCAAAATTAATTTCCAAAATTATTATTCTTTTTTTCCAAGTTTTATTTTATTTCTTTTCCCCCAGAATTT
>JAKUCV010002452.1:18681-31575 GCA_028386065.3 Turnera subulata | reverse complement strand
GAGGGGTTGGTGAATCAGGCTACCCCTTAATCGCGTATGGTTTTTGGGGTAGTTTCAGACAAACCAAATGGTTTCGTCACAAACCACTTACCCGCAAAACAAACAAGCAGAAATATAAGAGTGCAGAAAGAAGAAAGGATAGCACAGTGATTTATAGTGGTTCCCCCTCAGCAGGTACCTCCACTACCTAAAGAACCCTCCTTTAGGATTTCAAACTCTCACTAACTTAGGCTTTTGCGGGATCAACCTCAACCTATTACAGAAACCAAGCTTTTGCAGTCTAAGCTCTAACCTTTACACGAAACAAATTTTTGCAGGCTAAGCTCTAACCTTTACAAGTTTTTTCCAGGCTAAACTCTAACCTTTCCTCAATTCTAATCCTAGATTTGAGATCCCAGCAAAACTACACACTAGTCTTGCCTAAAACACTACCCTTTGAAACAACTTGGAGAACAAGAATAAGCACAAGTGTAAGCTCAACAAATATCTCAGGTGTAAGCACAAATGCCGAATTCAAAGCAATTTTCAAATTGGCTGGGATGCTTTTCCAAGAAGCATTCCTCTTCCTTATATAGAGCTTGAGCAAGTAGGAGTAGGTAGGAAGATCTTCATCCAACGGCTCTAAAGTACCCACCAATTCTTCATCCAACGGCTATGTGGTACAAATCAGTCTTCAGAGTTGACTCAATAATCCACTAGCTGGTGTTGGGTTCATTTCAGAAAGTCCACTCTCTTTGCAGCTTAATTAGTTGAAAACATTCTATTTTTGGCAATCCGGGACCATAAGTATGGACCACAATTGATAATTGAGCTTGGAGGAGAGAGATAAGTGTTGCAGGTCTTCATCTCTGCTATGGACCACTTTCTCTGCCCATTGGAGTAGTTGGGGGTTGAGGTTTAATGCTGTAAGGACCACCTGGGCCACCAGCAACTTGCAGCAGGACCACTTCTGATGTTGACAGTAAAGTGTGGTTTCTTCCAGAAACCAAGTCCGTGGTTTTTGTGTAGTTCTTGTACGAAACCACGCTGCATATCAATCAACACAAATATATACAAACATCTCACCAAGTTTGTTAATCATCAAAATCAATATATAATTATTCACTAAACATGATTAGTCATTAATAATCCTTATTAAGCTCATGTTTAGGTCATCAATCTCTCCTTTTTTATGATGACAAACATTGTGTTGATTTCTACAAAAACCAGGGTCAGTTAAGATAACACTTCATATAAGTACACTCCCCCTAAATTATTACTTCCCCTATATCAAACATTTATGTGCTTTAAGCACCATTGCCTAGTCTGCTTAGCCAAAATACTCCCCCTGCGAATAGCATCACCTTGCAAGTAATATTTAACAGAGTATAGCGAGTATAGCGCAACAAGAAATACTTGATTATAATTCAAAGTAATTCATAATCAAATCCAAATTTTTCTCCCCCTTTTGGCATCAACAAAAAAATTATGGGTAAAGAGTAGAATAAGAGACAAGATTAGTGCAATAGGAGCATAAGATTAATATTCATAAGATAAGATAATAATGAGATAACAGAACCAAAGATCCGAGAGGGTCAACCTAACAAAGTTCAGAACCAAATAACAAACCATGATAAGAACCAATATAAGAACCAGCAATAAACCAACATAAAAACCAAATAAGGAACCATGCATGAAACCATGAAGTACACAAAAAGCAAATGCATGTTCTAGGGGCATTAGGCAGTTGAGTATATCACTCATCATCAGAATCAGACTCAGCAAGAAGAGAGGTAATATGGTCTGGAGAATCCATCACTTTATCCTCTAGATCATTGATATGCTCTTGGATTTCCTCCAAGGTACCCCCAACACCATCCATCCGAACAATCAGATAATCCATTTGAGAGGTTTTGCCCTTTGTCTTCTTCACAACAGCAAATTTCCCTTCTGCATCAGGCTTGATACATATTTTGGACCGAGTTTGAGAACTGATTTAAACAGGGTTCTCGGGTTCGTCCACCTCAGAAGGAGTCTTGGAAAATTTTCGGGCCAGAAGTGTGATTAAGCCTCCGAGACATGGCACCTTGCATGTGGCCATATGATGCAGGATAAGTGTCCCATAACAAATTGTGGTCCTCTTCGGGATGCAAGCTACAGTCCACTGATCATAGAATTTGATGGTGGATTGATGATATGGTCGGGGTAAAACCACCCTGGTGAGCATGTACATCAGAACTCAATGCTGAGGAGACAGAGTTCTGTACTTGCCTCTTCGATTGGAGGATCCAAAAAAAATCTTGTTGGATTCAGTGTCAGTAGGAGTCCCCTTGTGATGCTTCTCATAATTATAGAAAACCTTAAGCTTTCCAAGCTTGAGCTTAAGCACTTCAATGATGTCATCAGCAGTGATCTTCACAGTTTTGCCCTTGATGCTGGCTGTAATGGGCTTGGTAGCACCAAATGCATTGTGGTTGACTTCAGATTCTTGTAGAACACCCTTGTCATAGTCTTGTATGCCTTGGCTTTGAGAGTTGCCACAAAGCCAAGATTAACCTTCTTCAGAATTTATGACACACCAAGTTCCTCAAAGTCTTCCATCACCACAGGGTGTGATGAATAGAATGAAGAAGTCTTAACTTTGCGCTTCTTCTTAGCCGACTTAGGATCTGCTTTGGCCTTTTTCTTTGGTGGTCTGGCAGGAGTTTCTTCATCATCTTCTTCGTCATCATCTTCTTCATTGTCATGGCCATCATCATTATCATCATTGTTGCCGTCATCATTGTCATTATCAGAGCTCTTTTTGTCTTCTTCATCATCATTGTCACCTTCAAAGTCCGAGTCATTGTCAGATTCATCACTTCTTTTTCTCTTCTTTGAAGCCTCTGAATCATCAGATGCCTCTACCTCTGACTTGCCATCCTCTTACTCATTCTCTGATTCATCTTCTGGCTCTGGTTCACGTTCAGGTTCAGGTTCACCGACTTTTCTCTTTCCTTCAGCCTTGGACATTGGTTTTGGGGTTGGTTTCTTTGAAACCACCTCAGCAGTTGGTTCCTGAATGGAAATCCCAGTATTTTTCTTAGGAGTGGCTGATTGCCGCTTCCTTTTCTTCTGTCCAGTACCCTCAGTTGGTTCCTAAATGGTGGTGATTGACTTTGAAACAATCGTCTTCTTTGGTGTCTGAGTTGGTTTCTCAGAAACCACAGGATTCTTTTCAACCGTAGAAGCAACAGCTTCTCTGCTTACAATCAGCACAGTCGCCATCAAACCTTCTCCATCCTCTTCTTGCTCTTGTTGTGGCAGAATGAGATCAATGGTGTGAGTCTGTTCTGGTGGTGGCATGGTTTTGGTAGGAGAAACTATAGCTGAAACCACCTTTGAAACCACATCCAGAACCACTTTCGAAACCAAGTTGGTCTTATCACCAACTTCTTGACTTTCCTGAGTAATATCTGGCAGTTCACGTCCTTCACGTAGTGCTTTATAGCAGGCTTCCTCTTCTTCTTCAGAGGGTTTTCAAATAAGAGTTTCTGGAGGGGTATAGCCTTTAATGATGAAATCTGAGATCATATCCCCAAATTATGCTCTTTTTATTTAATGAAATAGCTTGGGATCATGACCAGGTGGTGGTATTATATGCTTAACAAAGCTGTCAATCATGGATGTGACTAAACTAGGGGTAAGCACAGGAGTTTCTTCTGTAAGTATAGTGGATTTGCTAGCACTAGGCTTTTCAATAGGTGCATGTGGGATAGGTATGGTTTTCTCACTATCTTCAGGTGTAGGAACACGATAATTGATAGGATCTGAACATAAATAGTCTGGTTGGAGTATTTTACCAGAATGAGATGCTTTAAGCCAAGAGGGTTGGGAAGAGCCTTTAGGAGCAGCGCTCTTCTTCGTGGTTGGCCAAGCCTCACGATCAGCCCAAACCATTCCAGTTATCTTCTAAGCTTCTTGCTTCTCCCAAGCCTCTTTGAATTTATCAGACCCTTCAACACTTGCTTCATCCAAAGACTTCTGTTCAAGCACCATTTTGAGGTGTGCAAGCTTGGCAGCCTCAATGTCTTCACGACTTTGTGGCTTTGATTTGGAAGTGTTTGAGGAAGAAGAGGTTTGCTTAGAAACATTCTTCTTAGACTTAGCCATTTTGGAGTTTCTTTTTCTCATTTTGCAGGAGTTTGTCTTTGGGCTTGGGAGCAACTCAGGTTTGGAAGAGAAAAGCATTGAGAAACAGAGTTGTGAGTGAATGGAAGTTGTATTGAGGAAGGAGAGTAAAAAGGGTTTAAAAAGAGGTGGATGTAACTGGTTAAGGGAAGTGGATTATTGGAGAGAGAGTGGCAAAGGAATCGGAACAAATCACGGTTGGAAGTAACGGTCAAATGCATTTAATTCTTCCTCCACCTTTTCAGCTTTTGTCGGGTATACCCCACCGTGGTCCCCCACTTTTTGAATCATTTGGACCACTTTGACCTTGAGCTTATACCAACAGAGATTCTGTGATTTACCCCACATGATATCTTCTTTTTGACTTTCCCAAAAGGCTCAGAATTGCTTCCTCAACTTGCCAAAATTCCACTATCTGCTGAGTAATGACTATTGGACATTTAGTTTTTCCCAAAAACCAAGTTGCCTTCTATCCACAATCTGACAGCTTCCCAGACGCCCAAAATTCAAATAATTTTCATTTGAATCCATCAGAGACCTTCTGAATTAGAATTCCCGCCTGAAGAGATGCTTTTGTCCATCGGGTAATGACTGCAGGTTATTTCTCAAAAACCAAAACTGCCTCCTTTCTTCCATTTTGCCTTAACTGATGATCATAATGTCTCAAGATATTCCTCATATGCCAGTATGCATTGTGAATATGTGTGTAAGGTATTATGAATGCAATAAAACTAATATGGGCATGTATGCACATAATAAAAGGATGCATGGTTTGTTCAAAGACCAAGTATTAAACCATGTATGAAACTAAGCATAAAACCAAGTATCAAACCAAGTAAGCATAAGAGTCAAGGTAAATTACACATTCCAAGTTCAAGTCTGATCTTGGTGAATTGATCCTCTTTGAGTGGCTTTGTAAAGATATCAGCAAGCTGATTTTCAATCTTCACGAATTCAATTGCCACATCCTTCCTCAACACATGGTCTCGGATAAAATGATGCCTCACATCAATGTGCTTAGTCCGAGAGTGTTGTATAGGATTCTTGGTCAAATTAATAGCACTAGAGCTGTCACAATAGATTGGAACACAATTAAATGTTAGTCCATAATCACTTAAGGTTTGTTTCATCCATAGGACTTGTGCACAACAGCTCCTGCTGCAACATATTCAGCCCCAGTGGTTGAGGTTGCAACAGAATTTTGCTTCTTGCTCGACCAAGACACAAGAGACTGTCCAAGTAATTGGCATGTCCCACTTGTGCTTTTTCGATCTAATGTGCACCTTGCAAAATCTGCATCTGAATAACTTGTTAGCTCAAAAGTGCTGACTTTAGGATACCATAAACCAAGTGAGGATGTTCCCTTAAGATACTTGAATATGTGTTTAATAGCTTTTAGGTGTGACTCTTTAGGACATGATTGAAATCTTGCACATAAGCAGATACTGAACATAATGTCAGGCCTTGTAGCAGTGAGATAAGGAAGACTACTTATCATGCCTCTGTACATTTTTTTATCAACATCCATACCATGTTCATCCTAGTCAAGCTTGGTGGATGTGCTCATAGGGGTGGCACTAGGCTTGGTTTCATTCAAACCAAAGCGCTTTAGCAACTCCCGAGTGTACTTAGCTTGGTTAATGAAAATACCACCATCAAGCTGCTTAACTTGGAATCCCAGAAATAAATTTAGCTCACCCATCATACTCATTTCGAAATCACTATGCATAAGCTTCTCAAATTCCTTGCAAAGCAAATCATTAGTAGCTCCAAACAAAATATCATCAACATAGATTTGCATAATGATAACATCACTTTTGTTAGTTCTAACAAACAATGTTGAATCAACTTTGCCTCTAGAGAAGCCTTTAGACACAAGATAAGAGCTTAATCTATCATACCATGCTCTAGGAGCTTGTTTAAGTCCATATAATGCCTTTTTAAGCATGTAAACATGCTCAGGATGGTCATGACTTTCAAAACCAGGTGGTTGCTCATCATAAACTTCTTCTAAGATATGTCCATTTAAGAATGCACTCTTAACGTCCATTTGATATAAATTGAAGGATTTATATGATGCAAATGCAAGTAGCATACGAATGGACTCTAATCTAGCAATAGGAGTAAAGGTCTCATCATAATCAATACCTTCCTCTTGATTATAACCTTGAGCAACTAACCTTGCTTTGTTTCTTACCACAACACCAGTCTCATCAAGTTTGTTTTTGAAAACCCATTTGGTTCCAATGACTGGATGCTCAGCAGGTCTAGGCACAAGTTCCCAAACATCACTCATCTTGAACTGATTTGACTCTTCTTGCATCGCCATTACCCAATTTTCATCAAGAATGGCTTCTTTTGCACTTTTAGGTTCCACTTGTGAGAGGAATGCAAGATGTGAGTTGACATTATGTAGTGAGGATCTAGTAGTCACCCCTCTGGATAAATCTCCAAGTATAACCTCTGTTGAGTGTCCCCTGGGTGCTCTCACATTTCCATGAGAAGTAGATCCTTATTCTGCAATATTTGGTTTTTCCCTAGAGCCACATGGTTGCACTGTTGGTTCCATGTTCGGTTGTGAACTTGGTTGCATGTTTGGTTCTTGCATGGGCAGTGGAAGAGGCTCCAGTTCAGGAGGTTTTTCCACTTTTTCAGTAGTCCCATTAATGCTTATAATCTGTGGTTGTTCTTTAGGTACAGCATCTGTGACTATATCATCATATGCGTTACATGGGTCAATCTCATCAAAAACTGCATGCATGGTTTCTTCAACAACCAAGGTTCTCTTGTTACAGACACGATATGCTTTACTAGTTAAAGAGTATCCAAGAAGTATACCATCATCAGATTCGGCCTCAAATTTATCAAGATTGTCCTTAGTATTAAGAATGTAGCACTTAGACCCAAATATTCTAAAATAACCAATGCTTGGTTACTTATCAAACCAAATCTCATAGGGGGTCTTTTCAATCAAAGGACGTAATGATACTCTATTTATGATGTAACAAGCTGTGCTTACACCCTCTGCCCAGAAGTAGGCAGGTAACTTATGCTCATTAAGCATAGTTCTAGCCATTTCTTGCAAAGTTCGATTCTTCCTTTCAACAACCCCATTTTGTTGAGGTGTTCTAGGAGTTGAAAAAGTGTATTCAAGGCCACTTTGTTCACAGAAGTGTTTAGAAACAAGATTATCAAACCCTCCACCATGATCACTTCTAATTTTTGAAATCTTGTAACCTTTTTTCATTTTGTAGATGCCTAACAGGAATACCAAATTCATAGCATGCATGATCTTTTTGTGCAAGAAATAACACCCATGTATACCTTGAATAATAATCCACAACCACAAATGCATAACTTTTACCACCTAGACTTACTGTTCTCATAGGTCCAAATAAGTCAATATGTAACAGTTCAAGGGGCCTAGAAGTAGAAATAGTATGCTTAGGTTTAAAGAAACTTTTAACCTATTTTCCAAGCTGACAGGCTTTGCAAGTGGTTTCTTTCTCATACTTGAGCTTGGGCAGACCTCTTACCAACTCCTTTTTGGACAAATTTGAGATGAGCTCCAAATTTACATGGCCAAGCCTTTTGTGCCAAAGGGTTGGTGTCTCTGTTCTTGCACTTAGACACTTGAACACAGGGTCAGAAACATTACATAGGTTTATAGAATATATGTTGCCTTTTCTGTTGCCAACAAAAACCACTTGGTTTTTGTCTAAAACCAAACATCTAGAAGCCTAAAAAACAACCTTATATCCTTTGTCACATAGCTGGCTAATACTTAACAGGTTATACTTTAGATTGTTAACCAATAAAACATGCTCAATAACAGCGTTAGAACCAACAATACCAAGACCAAGAATATTTCCTTTTGACTTATCACCAAAATTTACATTACCTCGGTCCTTTTCAGTTAAAGATGAAAACGTGGATAAGTCTCCAGTCATATGCCTTGAACACCCACTATCTAAGATCCATTCATCCCTAGTATCCTTTCAACATGATCAAGTTTTAGGTACCCAAACTGACTTGGGTCCTTCAAGGTTAGGCTTGGTTCCTTTCGGAACCTACATATACCTCACATTATTGTTTCTTCTCTTAAACCAACAGATTCTGATACCATGACCAGCTTTACCACAGAAATAACATGTAATATGAGATGTACTAGATCTATGTGAATGCATATGATAGTTTCTCCTAGGTGGATACATGTTTTTCCTAGGCGTATATGGTTTTCCAGACCTAATTCGAACAAATGGCACATACTGGTTTGGTTTGTTACAAACCACATTGGAATCATTTGGTTTGTGTGCCCTGTTAGGAGATATGTGTCTATATTGCATCCTGGATCCAATCTTAGCTTTCTTAACAGTCTGATAAGGTTTGTTAGCATGCACATGAATATTAACAAGCATATCAGACCCTGTCTTGACAAAGTGCACAGAAGTGTTTGGTTTTTCAAAAACCACATGTGTAACTCCAATTCCTTCTTTCTGCACAGAGTGTCTCTGTTGACTTAACAATATGTTTAGGTTTTCAGTTCCACTGGTGAATTTCTCAAGAGAGTGTTTAAGATCTCTAATTTCCTCTTTAAGCTTACTATTTTTCATAACCAACATCTCACTTTTAGCAATATTAGAAACATTTTCCTTTTCTAGTTCACTATGAGCAACTTTTTCAGCTTTCAGAGTTTTATATGACCTACATACTTCTATACGAGCAGTATCAAGCTTTTCATATGTATTTCTATGTGCCTCAGCATCATATTCAAGTAAATCAATGCGCTACTTATATGCTTTATTCTTTTTAAGAGCTTCCTTACACTTATCATACAATTCAGCAAAAGCATCTTGAAATTCATCAAAAGTAAAGTTAGGTGACTCATCTACCTCAAAGTCTTCTTGAACCATGAGACATACGTTTGCTGCCTCATCTGTCTCTGAATCGCTTGAAGAATCCGAGTCATCCCAAGCAACCATGACTTTCTTTCCTTTGGTTTTAGAAGAATCATATTTGTTCTTCTTTTGGTAAGGACACTCTGAATTGATGTTGTTAGTGTAATATGCCCAAAAGCCAATCAATGGATGTTTATTTGTAATCATGTATACAGATTAAGGTTATTCCAATAAATATCGTTTATGAGATAAACGCTTGCACATATTTATAACCCTAGAATATTTATATACTCTTAAATGTCCCTAGTCGATTATTGTTGTGGATGGGTTGTAATAATAAATTAAGACTAGCGTGTGTTGAGAATTATATGTGATATGAATTCAACATACGGGTACAAGTTAGAGAACTTGTGGACTGGACCAACCCACATAAGAACGCTACATGGAACGTTATATGATTGTCATTAGCGGTTCTTATATGTATTGTCCTTAGACCTGTGATCATCATGGTTCCCAACGTATGAGTAGTATACTTTGATATTACTCTTGGCTATTTCGTAAATGAGTAGACTTAGTGTAATCATTGGGTATATGATAAATGTGTAGTGGGTTTTGTATGATCCAGAGAGGATTTGTCCAACCCATATAACGGGTATATTATTGGTTGGTTTCTTGATAGAGTTGAATTGTAAATGCACGGCCGTGCTCGGATTATGATATGGTGATATCATTAGTATTCGTTTTACACAGTTAGCTCGAGGATCAAGAAACCGAGATTAAACATATGCGAGATTGACATATTCCATGTCTCGTGTTTAATCTTGGTAGTGGGACGAAGGGACGATGACATGCTTACGAGGCATATTGAATCAGTACCGATCTTGTCGTTTGGGGCAATGATGGTTGCTAGACGCCGCTCTTTGCTTATAATTGTAAAATGAGATTTTACGATTATTGCCAAACGTTACAAGTGCCTACAGGGTCACACACAAAGAATCGTTGATTTGAGCAGGTGGTTGAACTGTGGTTGGACTATGGTTCGACCAGGTGTGGTTGGACCATGGTTGGATCGTGGTTGGACCAGGATCGTTTTGGGCTGGTTTGGTTAACTAAACGTCTGATTTATTGAATCATAATTAGTATCATGTGATGTGTAATCCCACTTAGAGTTAGTGGAGACATAATTAGCTAAAAGCTAATCATATTGGCCAAAGGTGTTGGCCACTTTGTCCCTTACTTTTGTGAGTGGGATTAGACTAAGATAATCTGATTATGCTTTGGTTTTTCATCACTTTGAGTCTGAATTTTTTCAGAGTATTGAGTATTGAGAGTGTCTTGAGAGTTCTTGTGAGTTTCAGACCATACACACCTTCTTTGAGAAAGAAGAAAATACCACAAACTCTAGCTTCCGAAACCTGCTGCTAGCACATCAGTTAGGGGGTGCTCGGGTTGGTAATCGTGTGACGATTCCAACTAGTTATCACGGTTCGTGTGGATACCGTAGAGTGGCAAGATTGCTGTCCGGCTCTAGCTGATTCGTCCCTACAATTGGGTGAAAGACCTCAACCGATTCAGGTACGTAAAAATTGTTATTCGGTTTAGCTACCCTTCACTTGGATCCTCCATGTGTATCCGGTTTTTCCGCTGCGTAAGTTATTGCATTTGATTGTCAGTTTGCATGCCTGGATACTTACAGTGGTAGCGGAGCCTCTTGTAGAACCGAATTATGTGTTCATATGTTATATGTGATATGGTATGAACATGCTAGTACATGTGATATGCTGTATTCATTTTGTATATGTGATGTGCTAAATGAGTTATTGAACATGTTGATGTTGTGTTTTTGTTAAAAGGTTTTCACAACAAGCACTTGATTGGTATGAGATATCAATCAAGATATTCATGGCAGTAAGTCGAAGAGTTCGACTAAGAAAAATCGAGTGTCGGTTTGGGTATAGAACGATTGTCGTTCTAGTACAGCTAGGCCATAACATCGATGTTGGTGAGACAAACATCGATGTTAGCATGAAGTTTAGCCTTGGCCGAACCTTTAAAATATCGATGTTGAGTGGGCAACATCGATGTTCTGATGAAGTTTAGCCTCGGCCGAACGTTCAAAACATCGATGTTGTTTGACAAACATCGATGTTCTCATGCAGAACTCTCAAAAAAACATCGATGTTAATAGTTAAACATCGATGTTATTTGAGCTCGGCCAAATTGGTTTGAAATTCCAAAACTCACATAACATTGATGTTCAAGGTTCCAACATCGATGTTCTTGAGTTTCAGAAGTTCAAACATCGATGTTTAAGTTCAACATCGATGTTAAAATGCTACTGCCAAAATCATGAACTTTCAGAATTCTCAAAAACATCGATGTTTAAGAGTTGAACATCGATGTTCTTGAGCTACTGCCAAATAGTTTGGAGTTCAAGTTACTCAAAACATCGATGTTGAAATGTTGAACATCGATGTTCTTGAGCCTCGGCCAAATAGTTGGGAGAATCAGACTCTCAAAACATCGATGTTCAAGTTTAAACATCGATGTTCACTTGTAATTTTTGGTTTCCAAATTTACAAACATCAATATATGATTCATCAAGAACATGCATGTAATGTATTGGAATAATATGTTGATGAAAATATTAACTTCTTCTTGTGTGGCCTTCCATGATAAGCACTCATCATTGCTTAGATCAACACTTGGTAGGTTTTGCCAAAGCAAGGTGTAAATGTTTATCCTAGCAAGGTGCGACGCGATAATTGTAATATTGGAACTGCTTATTATGGTGTTGAACTTAACTAGGTCATCTTAATAGGATTAAGGACTTAGAGGCAAGGAGTTGAGTAAGTCTATGAGATAGACAAGAACAAGTATTGTTCACTCAACTATCCAAGAGTTACATGAGATGTAATTGACAAGAGTTGTCTACCTAAATAACTATGAAGTAAGCGATCAGCCAAAGCTGACTTATCTAATAGTGAAATATGGATCTTGGCCTACTTGTATGATTATCTTGATTTATATAGTAGGAGCATCATTTAATAGAATTCCTTGTTAAATGATTTTGTATGCATGACTCTTATTTGTGTGAGTTGATCATTACTGTAGAATTTCCATGGCACAAAACACTAGCACAATGTCACTGCGATCTGTCCTTGAGAAGGAAAAGTTGAATGGGAATAACTTCCTAAAATGGTATCGCCAACTTGAGGATAGTCCTCAAACAAGAAAAGAAGTTGTATGTCCTTGAAGGGCAAGTTCCAAATGAACCGGCGCCTAATGCTTCTAGGGCGGAAAGAGATGCTTACAAGAAGCATGTTGATGATGCATTGGATGTTGCATGCCTTATGCTTGTTAACATGGACTCTGAGCTTCAGAAGCAACTTGAGACCTTGGGTGCGTTCGATATGATCGAACATCTGAAAATGCTTTTTGAAGAGCAAGCAAGGCATGAGAGGTATGAGACCTCTATGGCATTGTTCCAATGCAAGATGGCTGAGTCATCACCGGTGAGACCTCATGTGCTCAAAATGATTGGATACATTGAGAGCCTTGAGGGTCTAGGTTTTCCTTTGCAAAAGGAGTTGGCCATTGATCTAGTCCTGCAATCGTTGCCGGATAGTAACAGCCAATTTGTCATGAATTTCAATATGAATCATCTTGACAAATCTTTGTCTGAGTTGCTTAACATGTTAGGAACAGTTGAGCAACAAATGAAGGCAAACAAATCCAACAACATTTTGATGGTTGGAAAAGTCAAAGGAAAGGGTAAAGCCAAGTTTTACAAGAAGAAGAAATGTGCCAAAAAGTTTGGTGCATGTGCATCTTCTTGTTCCCATGT
>JAKUCV010002451.1:7309-78800 GCA_028386065.3 Turnera subulata | reverse complement strand
TGGATATTGTGATGAACTGTTAATTGTGAATAATTGGTGTTACATGTATTGTTGATGGATATTTGGTAATATGGAATTGTGTTGGTTACTTGGCTGCTACGGTTATTGTTGCTGTTGTTGCTATGATGTTGATTTGCTTGATTGAACCGCTGTATGACTGTTATTGGTTTATTGGATACTGTGTTGTGATTGATGTTGGTCTGTGAGTAATTGATGTTATGAAACTGTTGATGGAATGGTCTGCTGTATAACTTGAGCTAATAGGAAGTTGGATAATTGCTTGACTGTTATGGATATTGTGATTGTTGTCGGTAGATAGTGTTGTGATTGGATTATTAGAATAAACTATTGACTGTGGATAATTGAGAAATGGAAATTGGAATTGATATGATATGATGATATAATTGTCACTTGGAAAGTAGTGGTACGACTAGATGGTTAGAGACTAGTTCTGTGGTGTCATGGCCAGTGGGTTGGTTGGTTGGTTGGGGTGTTGACCCCGGATTTGTGATATTGGGATGTTGATCCCGGATTTGTGATATTGGGGTGTTGACCCCGGATTTGTGATATTGGGATGTTGATCTCGGATTTGTGATATTGGGATGTTGATCCCGGATTTGTGATATTGGGATGTTGATCCCGGATTTGTGATATTGGGATGTTGATCCCGGATTTGAGATATTGGGATGTTGATCCTAGATTTGTGATATGGGGATGTTGATCCCGGATTGTGGTGGGGCCTGGCATCCAGAATTAGTTAATAACCAGGTAGTTAATAACCAGGTACGACCCTAGCTTGTCCAGTGACGGGCTCGGAAGATAAAATTGGTAGTAAAAATTAATAAGTATTCTTTTGGTCTTGGCTTGATATGATTTAGTAGATTCCTCTGTCGTGTTGATTGTGTTGGTTTCCTCTGATGTGTTGTTTGAGTTGGATTCCGTTGTCGTGTAGTATGTGTTAGTTGTTATGGCAGTATCCTTGTGATGTGATTGTTTTGCTTATTGTTGTGATTGTTGTGTTTATTTCGAAAGTATTATGGTTGATTATATATCACTGTTTATCTTTCGTCGGTGAGCGCTTCGGACTCACCCCTCGCCTGCGGGGTTTCATCCCGTAGGATGAGTTGTTTGTAGTGCAGGAGCGTACCGGGCAAGCTGAAGCGTACCCTCGGACAGGTCTCGGATCCATTAGTTGCATTGGGCCTTGCATATGTTGTCACGTGAGTCATAAGTCTTCCGTTGTGCATATTGTTGAGTTTACCGCTGTGAATATGTTGTATTTGGGCCATTGGGCCGGATGGTTGTTGTTGTTGATGTCCCCGGGGTTCGGGTGACGAGTTCCATGTTAGGCCGAATGGCCGGTTTTCAGTTTTGGTATTGGGCCGTTGGCCAGTTTATTGTTTTATACACTGTTTGTTGGGCTTTGTTGGGTTGGGTTGTCACAGTTTCGGCACGTGTTTACTGTATACGGTAAATACGGGTCGGGGCGTCTCATAATTGCCTCATGTAGCATATATGCAAGCTTACGTTGTAAGGTATGAACGGACGTGGGAAACACCGACCATTTGCTTATTGCGTTTATTTAATCCGATGGTTATAGAGTTGCCATTTCGTATCTCCAAGTTCTCTGTAGCATTGTAGCCGCTATACTTAAGCTATGGATTGCAGCCATTCATTGCTTGCATCTGGCCGTGCCTATTTATGTACAATTTTTTCTTTGTTATAGCCATTAAAGGTAATGTTCGAAGCTAGAACCTTTATTAGTCTCTTGTATTTACGCAAGTAAATCTAAGTGTCTAAGGTCATTCGTCTGTTACTAGCAGTATTACTTTTCAATTTTGAGTTAGAGTGGTCACTCGATCATTCTCAGGATGTCTCTTTGGACAATCCGACAAAAAACCCACCTACAACCACCTTTCCATCACTATCATCACCCTCCAAATCAAATAACTCCCTGAATTGAAGCAGAAAAAACCTAAACTCTAGCCAATTAAACCACACATACCACCTCTACAATTTTGTTTTCAGACATTTGGGGTGTGACTTTGGATGGTTTGCTTATCTCATGGTTATTGGAGAAAGCTAGAGTTATACATGATAATTCAGATCTTGAATCATCCTCCACTAGTCCACTTCCAGTTTGGCCTTTTGACCAATACAATATTGGACAACCACTCCGGATACGTCGATGTATTTGCATGGTTCTATAATGACATGCCCGGAATAAATCCAGAAATCGCTCAATATCGGATACCCACCTTTCCGGACACCAAACCAGTCAAGCAAAAGGCTCGTCATTTTCAACCGCAATAGGCACTAAATGTAAAAGAAGAAGTGTAAAAACAACTTCGAGCCGAATTCCTAGAAGTGATCGAGTAACCAACATCGTTCTCGCATAATTATTTACTAATTTTTCAATGCCTCTCTCCTTAGTCTTCTCACGGTCAGATCTAGAAAATTTATTTAAAGGGTCCAAATTTGACAAAGCCGGAAATAAAACCCTAGATCTCAAGGATAGGTTACCCCTTTAACCAAAAAACCCGTTCATTTTCAATGGAGTATTACCACCATATATATACTTAACAGGATCCTAGGGGGTTTGGGATCCCCTTGCTCTCCCTGGATCCGCACCAGGATGACAATGCAATAGGAGTTTGATCTGATAAATGACTAAACAACACACACCAATTAATTAAGCAGTAGCAGTTTGTTCAATCATTTTTGCTTATATCATGTTCATAAGGTCAAGTCATCAGCTAAACTTTTAAAGCCTACTATATGTTACTAAATTCATGTGCTCTTGTCGAATTATTTTGTGCCCAATTGTGGCGAACTTTCCCACTAATTTCAAATCCTTTTTACTAGTGTTATCCTGCCACTGCGACACAATTCAATAACATACTATAAATCCTTAAATCATTTGAGGGCAAATTAGGCTTTTGCTTTTTTAATAATAATGGAACCAGCAAAATCAACTACAGTTATAAATAGTATATTGCAAGTTACTATATAATATATAAGATTTTTTTTTTTGAACATATAATATATAAGAATTGACAGGACCAAAGTCGGCTTCAGAAATCTTAAGATTGTATGGGTGCCCCTATGCTGGGTTGTCTTAGATGTCGGCTGCCACCCTTACAGTGAAATACTATTATTATGTTTTCTTAGTTAGAAAAAATAAAAGCAATATTCTTTTTGGTAAATAAAAAGCACTATTTTTTGGTTGTGCCTTGGCCCCTTATATAATTATAAACTCGTGAAATCATGTCCAGACAAAGGACAGTAACATGGCAACATTTTGCTGGGTGAGGGTCAAGCACATGAATACAAGGTTGGAAATCTATTACCATATTCTAATTCTAATACATGCATGTATGATGTCGGTATACGTGGTGCATTTAGGCATTTAAAATCCTGTGGGCTTCTGTTTCACATCTAGTCAATATTTTGTTGTTTACTTGGTATTTACTCTTCACCCCATACTTGTCTTTGGGATTCTTGCAGTGACATATCGGTATGTGATGTATTGGGCGTGGGACAATTTAATTTTCTTTTTCTTCCTTCCTCGGTACCAGAAAAGAAACAGGAAATTTGTTTCATCTTCTCAAAATCTTTTTATGCACACAAAAGAATGGAACTGTGGAGAAATATTTTAAGGGTTATAAAAGTAGTATATGAGACGGCTTTGGCCTTGATATGTCAAGTCTTTCACAAGTGAAAAATGGTTTTCGATGAATAGGATTGTTTTTGTATACGTTTGATCTTTGTGTATAATAGTTTTTTTTTTTTCACACGAAGTGTCATCTTTAATATTCATTGATAAGGAAGTATAGTTCACAAAGTGTTTTGAATAGAAAAGCAATTGTGAGTAGCATATTAGTATAATAGACAAAAGGAAAAATTCAATAGGCACCTAAATTGTCGGTAAAGTAGGTTCAAAAACACAAAAAGATTGTAGTGAAGGCACACAACCACCTTCATTTGCCCGATCAAATTGATCTCATGCAAGCATTCATAGAGATTCCTCATGATACAATTTAGGAGTAAGAATATATCCTCCTAACAGAGTCAATGAAAAGATATCAATCTATAACTAATGTATTATGGCATTAAATTTGATTTGGACGCCCATGTTCAAATTAAATAAATCTAGCAAGTTAGTTCAAATTTAAGGGAAGGTATATATGCCTATATTGCCATTATGACCATAACCTAACCTAACCAACAGAAAGCAACTTGTCATATGTATTAAAATAAAGAACCCTTTATTTTTAATCACTCATTAGTCTCTCAATGAAGTCCTTAGCCCAACTACAAGGGATGGAATCACGGAAAAGATAAAGGATTTTCAGAGCATAAAGAACTTATTGTGCATTGCAAGCATTTGGCCAAGGTTCGTTCCAATAATAAGCAAATGAGAAGGAGCATCGTAATTAGTGCTTGCCATTACTTTTACGTTTAACCAACGAAAAAGAGTCATGGTTAGCTTGTAGATAGAGTATACAGTATATAGTCTCCTTGACTTCAAAAGCTAGTCTATTTAGGTAAGGTAGGGAAGGGATCAACCGTAGTGGTTAATGCACCTTGAGGAGACAATGAACTTGTGAAGCATGTGTTCTGCAACGACATTCCCCTCCTTTTGCCTAAGAATCCAAATAATGTTCATGAAACCCCACACCCCACAGGAGATCTAAGATCTTGATTGACATCCTGCCTTGCTTTTGTGTCCAATTTTCCCCATTTTTATTTTGTTCAGAATTTTAGCTTTTGACCAACGCCTTCTTTTCATTTTTTTTCGTATTCCCTTTTCTTTTAAGATGGGAAAGGTTATTTAATTCCGCAACATAGAAAGTTAGCACAGCCTTAATTAGCCGTTTAAGCAAAATGTGATTTTATTTACTCCTTTTTTGGTTCTTTTTTTGGTTATGTGGGTGAGTCTCCTAAATAGGGATTTTCTCTTCTAGATTTATTGAGTAACTGACTGACAATAGCATTATGAGACATGAATTCATCCACCTTGAACTAATGAGTGGAGCTCATGTTTCATTTTCATACGGTAAATTAAAAATAATCATATATTCTGGACTACATCATGCTTCATACTTCCTATTCATCATATTTAATTCCAACTGACCTGGTCTGCCTTAAAAAAGGAAATGGACGATGATCAATACATGTCAAGCACTCGCGAGTTATTATGCCTACGCCTTAGATTGGCATCTTATCTGGTTTACTTTTCTACGTTATTCGCCAGCCATGTGAATCTATGTGCATGACCATTGTCTGCAAATAGATTTGGGACATCAACCCATGTAAAAGAGAAAACAAAAAAGAGAGTGAAAATCTCTAGAAAATTGCACACTTACCTACAAAACAAAAAGGGTACTGGGCTATGTTGCAACAGGCACCAATACAAGAAAGAACTAAATACAGGGTTAAAAATAAAGATGAGGACATAATATTCCACCCTCTTTTGATTTTGTTTTCATTTTTTTATTATTGTTGTTTATATATAGTTTCAGTAGCAGCCAATTGTTCAGATGATCACCACAAGTTATATCAGAAGGTGGGACATTAGCATATCTATGAAAAGGATACTCTTGCAGATGACTCATTTGGATTTGCTATACACCGGGAACTGAAGTTTTTGGAAGGTATAACTAGAATTCTAAGCAAATGTCTGTGTCACATTAAGATGATTAACTACCCTAAAAAACTTCAAACCTAAAAAGAGTAGCTTATATTTTAAGGAATCTCTGAGGCTGTCATCACCCCAATATTCCTGCCCTACTACCACCCTTAGTTTAAGCAAAAAGTCATTTTCCAAACCCATTAAAATACACCAAAAATACATGTATTAGAATATATATTAGTCACAAAAAATGGTAGGTGGGCAGGCTCCAAAACTGGGAAACCAAACAGGAACAATACATGCAGCAGCAAGGAACAAAAACAGAAGAAAACAATAATGCCAGAAAACAAAAGGTGATTAATTTAGCACCACCCACAAAAGTGTAAATATTACTATTACACACACACAAAAAAACCCTTGCCACCAAAATAGTTGCTGCCCCTACCCTACACACATTACACGAAGACAATACAGTAGGGGCAATTTAGAAGAAAATGAAAAAACAAAGGGCAGTTTAGCCAAGTGGGAAAAGGAAAATGGAAATTACACCCAATAGGAGACCTGGCTCAATCATTCATGGTCTGAAATCTGAAATCAGGAATTTATAAATTATAATCAACCTCTTCTTTTGGAGGAGGAGGAGTATATTAATATTATATTATATGATATGAAATGAAGGAAGGAAGAGCGTGACGCGTCTTAAAAATAGCAAAAGCCAAGAAACACCAAAGAGAAAAAAAGGCCCAAGAAAAAAACTTTGTTGGTTCTTTCTTTCTTCTACTGTGGGAATCTGGGCAAAAACCACCACCACCACCCTCTTCCTCTGAAATCAAATTCCTGCCTTTCACTCGGGATTTCGCTTCCATTCCCGTATTTCCAGCGAAAGAACACCGAAAGCACGGAGCTTGGCGTGGATTGAATCCTCAGCTTCTCTTTTTTTCTTCTTCAAATTTGTGATCTTGCGGTTTCTGGATTCATCTTGGGTTGCAGCAGAATGGCCAAGCGTGGATATAAACTGCGTATCCTTCTTTTATGTGTTCTTTTGGCTTCTGGGTTTTGTTCTTTTTTTTTTTTGTGGGTTTGATGGAACAATAAGTTTGAATTTGTAGTCTATTAAGTCTATTTTTTTGTGCTGGTGTTTTTGAAGATTTCAGTGCGTGCTTCTTCCTGGCCGGGATAAAGCATTGCTTACTTTAGTCTTTTATTTGGTTATTGAGTCTTGTTCTTCAGTTAATTTCTAAGATTTGGTGGCAAAGATAACAATTTAACTATTTTTTCTTGTTATCTTCAAAATGCTGAAGCTTGCCCTCCGCTGCTGTCTCCTGGTTTGTTTTTATTTGGTCTACTTCTTTCACTGTTGGGTTATAACTTGTCTAATAAACTGATTTTCATTGCCTGTTTGAATTTTTTTTTTTGGGGGGGTCATATCTGTGACTTTTGGTCTTTATTCTTGGCTTGATTGCAAAAGACTATGAAAAATTTTGCTGAACTGAGAACTGAAATGGGAAGAGATTTTAAGGTGGCTTGCGCTTGTAAATTTGGATGGTTTTCTTGACGAAAATGGAAACAGAGGAATTTGTGGCCCATTCCAAAAATGTGAACTGCCTGAGTATAGGGAAAAAGGCGTGTAGAATGTTTATCACTGGTGGTGATGACTACAAAGTCAATCTTTGGGCGATTGGGAAACCCACTTCATTAATGGTTGGTATTTTTTTCATATCTCCAAGCTCCATGCTTAATTCAGTTTGCCAGTTTGGATAAATTTCCATACTTAATTCGGTAGTGCCAATTTGGAATGTTTTTGTCTTTTAAGATTTGTTTTTTCTGCATAGGGCGGCAAGTTCGTTGATAATTTAGTGCGCTTTATAATTTTGCTAGTATAATTTGTTTGTTTGCTGTAGAATTCAACTAAAACCTCTCTTTTTTCCGAGTTTATTTGTAGACGTTTCTGTATGTGATTGTTTAACTTTGGTGGAATTTGTTGTGGCACGGGCAGGATCATTCGGTCACTTTATTGCTTGTGATAGGGATGTAATAAGGGTTTCTGTCAATGTCAATTTGCAGAGTTTATGTGGTCATACCAGTCCAGTTGAGTCTGTAGCTTTTGATACATCAGAAGTTTTGGTGCTTGCTGGAGCTTCCGCGGGTGCAATAAAGCTGTGGGATTTGGAAGAATCAAAAAGTAGGTTGATTAAATTAATAGATTTTGTTAATCCGAATCATTTTGAAGTGGCAGCCACTCATAACTTATTTGCCATGTATTAAGCTAGACAAATAATTGGGAATGTGATCCTTCATGCCTTCCTGTTTCTTAATAAATTTCTAATCTGTCTGTTCTTGTTATTGAAGTGTAGTGGTTCGCACGCTTACTGGACACAGGTCCAACTGCACTGCGGTTGAATTCCACCCATTTGGTGAGTTTTTCGCATCTGGTTCTATGGATGCAAATTTGAGGATCTGGGATATCAGAAAGAAAGGATGCATTCACACTTACAAGGGTCACACTCGAGGCGTTAGTACTATCAGATTTACCCCTGATGGGCGTTGGGTTGTTTCCGGTGGATATGATAATGTTGTAAAGGTATTTGTTGAACTCACTATCAGCAGAGGACTTTGCATCAAGCTTCATTTCTATCCCATAACTCATACACGGTGCTAATTGAACAGGTGTGGGATCTTACTGCTGGAAAGCTTTTACATGATTTTAAGTTCCATGAAGGACAAATTAGATCCATAGATTTCCATCCTCTTGAGTTTCTTCTGGCTACTGGTGAGTGCATGTGTATTATGTTCTTTTGTCTGCATGGACTCCATTTCAATTTTTTCTATAAATGGTGCTTATGGCACAAATTTAGGCTTGTTTTCTTTCTTCTTTTTTTTCTCCTTTTTGGTCATTACGATTTAATATGGGACGTATGTCATCCTTTAGAGTGCATGCTTTGTATTCTCCAACTCAGAAAGTCATTTTGACCCCTACCATGTTTTCCAATGCGGCCTCTGTTACTCTTTTTGGCAGCATTTCTAAAGTCTCAATCTTTAAGTTGTTATCACGTGCAAATTAATTTTCAGGTTCAGCGGACCGGACTGTGAAATTCTGGGATCTGGAAACCTTTGAACTGATCGGCTCTGTCAGACCTGAGGTATATGCTTACACTTTTCTGGACTTATATAGTGTGAAAATATTGTCAGAATAAGATATGAAAACTTACCATGATAGTTACGTTAACCATTTATAGCTATTGGAATTTCAAAGTTCTTTGACATGTGAAGTGATGTACTTTGTCAGCTAATGGTGGTGTGTTTGATGATTCCAGGCTGATAAGGAATCGTGTAGTCTATATTTGATACTCTTCAGAATATAAGAAATTGAGAGATTGCATTTTAATAGGTTGTTTTCTCAGTTTATGTCATCTATGTAGGCTTCTTTTTGCCTTTCATTCAAACCATTCTTTGACACTCAATTGCAGCAATGCTTCTTTGCATTCCTTGTTCGTATTTTGGTTCCCTTCTTAAGAATATTTTGTTTTTCTTCTCTTTTCAACCACTCAAATAGGTCGAATTTTTTGGCATTTATTATGATAAATGTAATCCGTTACCCAAAACAAGAGCTTTTTCCTTTTGTCAGGCGACAAGTGTACGCTCAATCTCATTTCATCCTGATGGGAGGACTCTTTTCTGTGGATTAGATGATAGTCTAAAGGTTTGAAATGTTCCTGTTTGAAACTTCATTGTTGTTTTCTCAACAAGGCATAAGGTTTAAAAATATTTTTTCTAATGTAGGTTTATTCTTGGGAGCCTGTGATTTGCCATGATGCGGTTGATATGGGGTGGTCAACACTTGGTGACCTTTGTATTCATGAAGAAAAAATTTTGGGCTGCTCCTACTACCAAAATTCTGTTGGAGTTTGGGTAGCAGATGTATCGGTACCCCTTTTTTTCTTGTGATTTCTTTCTGTTTTCTTTGACCCATTTTGAAGTTAAACCCATTTTTCTCAACCTTCAAACAAGCATTAATATTTTTACATGTGAAATACCTGACTACTTATACTTATTGCACTAGTTTTTTTCTTTCCTCATTTAGCTTATAGAGCCATATGGAGCTGGTTTCATACCTCAAGAAAGTGAAAGCATGGACCAGAATTTTAGTGTCCCAAGAGATTATTCATCAAATAAAGTCGCTACTGGTATAAGATCAACCCCGGGTTCACGCTCTAGGTCTCCTGATTATGACGCAAAGGAAATAAAAAACATCTATGTTGACTGTGAGTTTTCTTTACCTCCTTCACCAATAAAAAAAGCTCCCTTTAAAATGTTTATTTTCTTTTTATAAGGGCATATTTTTATCTGCATTGTCCATATTCGAGAAGTTTATTACTCCCTATTAGTTCTGAGTACAAGCTTATTTCTAATTAATCCAATCCTGGCTTGCCAAGTTAGAATATCCTTCACAGACAAATATCTCACCTTTTATCTCCAGAGTCCACTTTTGTCCTGATATGCTGTTTTTTCTGTCTTGGAAAGCCTCTGGGGGAAATCCTGTTACGTTGCAACGGAATCGTTCTTTAAGTGTTCCAACAGTGTTCCCATCCGATTCCAATGGAACAGGTAATCTACCCACAGGGAAACAGAGCCCCATTTTAGGTGCAGCAAAACTTAGTGAACAACCACTCACCAAATCATTCACAGTTCCTACTGTTGTTCCTCGGGACAATCCTATCGATAAAGACTCTTCGAAGGCTGGCGTGGAAACTATCACCTTCTCCAAGACAAAACCGGGTATGTTGCTCAGACCTGCCCATATACGGAGGCCATCAAATGCCAAGAATGACCTTGAGAAGCTATCGGTGTCTCTTGAATCTGAAACTGTGGAAAGCGAGAAAGAAACTGCAACAGAACCCAGCTTGCGAAGTCAAGTTGTATCAGAAGATGGGGTGCAAAAATCCTTCGAGGAGAAAGATTCTAGCATCAAAATTATAACTGAGAAGTTTCGAAAAATATTCTCTCCTGAGACGCCTTCTGATCTGGACAATTGTAAGCTCTATCTCTGGATGATGTCATGCTGCGTTATCTAGCACTTTTTGTGTAGTCATAATTCCTTCATCTGACTGCTAGTTTCTTCCACCATATCTATTGTACAAGTCTATCCATTTGCGTTTGCAAATTTTAATTGTTGTTTGAATTGCAAGTTGTTTTAACTCGCTTGTCTGAGTCCATTTCTTCTCCTCCACCTATATAATTGCATCCACATGAAGCCTTGGCCAACTTGTTTGAAACCTGAACCACCATCATACTTTTCTCTTGGAGATGATAGTTTATCCAGTTAGAAAATTTTCCAACCTTTTCCTTAAGGTTCTTTTCTACAAAGTTTAAATCCTTTTCGGCGATGCCAGATACCACAATGTTCTTTATGGTATTGCTTTAAGCTCATAGATATTGGTTAGAATGTTTCACTGTCCTCTTTCTGGTCCAATTAAGACCACCTGGCTCATTGGGGCACGCTGAGACACCGTGTGTATTGATCTCTTCAATGCTTAAAATTCCTGATCTATTTTTTTCTCCTTTTGTTGGCCCCTTGTAAATCTTGTCTTAGTCATCAGCAGACACTTAATTTATTTATTCCACATCTTGTGAGTTGTTTTTGGGTGTCTTATCTGTTTTTGATGGTTATACCAAATACTTGTCAGCAAGTACTAATGACTCATCATTTCATTTCAGGTGACGAATCTCCTGATGACAATAAAGGAACAGCTGTTAAATATGTAAATGGAGGTTTGTGTTGTGGCCCCATAGATTGGGTGATTTCAAACGATACAAACTGGATGAGAACTTAATTTTGTTTCAAAATTTGATTTTTGCAGTTGCAGTTGTAGCAGGAAGGACACGCATTCTAGTTGAAAAGTTTGAAAGACGAGAAAAATTAAGCAATGAAGATCAAGCGACAAATATGACTCCTACCACTATACCCGGAATGAATAAAGCACAGTCCATGACAGCTAATCCATCTCCCACCAGTATGTCTGAAATGAATTCCAGAGAATCGAGTCCACCTCCTACCGGTTTGCCTGAAATGAATTCCATAGCATCAAGTCCATCTCCTACCAGTGAGCCTGATACGAACTCCACAGCATCTAATCCACCTCCAATCACTGTACCTGAAACAAATGGTAGACCTACTTCAGCTACAACTATGACCCCTGATGTTATAACTGATATTGACAGATCGCCCATTGCCACTTCTGGTGTAAGCCCCCGTGTTGCTGATAATCCACGTAGGACTGACGTCGTAATGGCTAATATGAGCACCCGTCCAATGCCTAGAAAGGCTAAAACTCCCCCTATTTCAATTCATATGCCCCCCCGTAGGGTACCTGAAAGAGAAAGGAATCGATCACCCCCCATCGCCATTTATATGACTGCCCGTGACATGGATAGAACACCCCCTGTAGTCACTAATAATGCCCCTGATGTAATACCTGTAGTTGAATATCCTAAAATGACTCCCTGCATTGTACGTGAAGTGGATAGAGCATCTCCTGGGCTGGTAAGACTGTTGCTTGCTCTAAAGGAAATATTTTGTGTGATCTATATATATGAATGGGTACATCTCTAATTTAGGTGTTTTTGAATTCCCATAATATGATCTCAGTTTTAAAATATGGTAGAATTTCATGATATCTTCTTAGTTGAAAGTTGATATATAAGTCGAGTATTGAGTCAAAAAGTTTTGTCCATCTGATGACCATGAACTAGGCTTGAACTTGTTGGAAATCATCAATAGCTAGAGTTGTTTCCATATACAGCATTGTAAAATTTTGACTCAATTGTCAATATTGTTGTTTTGTTGGGAACCTCTCAAATTTTAATTTGCTTTTGCATTTGACCTAAGGAAGTACGAATTATTTTCCTTCTAAATGTAAAAGGTTGATATTTTGTTTTCACAAATTCTTCTTGCAATTAGGGATAAACCATTTTCTTAAACTTGTGGCTTTCTCTTTAAAGCTGAAATAAAATCCTTTATTGTATCATGACATTTCTTTTTAGAATTCTTTCTCATAGTGTCAGTTGAGGGTCTGATCATGAACTTAAAAAGGATGGATTTTCAAACTTGGTCTTTATCATAACAGTTTTTGGATTTCATGAATTTGATTTGGTTTTTATCCTTTTCTTATGACAGAAGGAAGATCCTGAGGTTTCTGGAAGAGACTTGACTTCTGCCAATGATCGGGATGTTATTGAAGATCTGATGCAAACTCATGATGTGTTCTTAAATACTCTTAAATCTCGCTTGACTAAGTTACAGGTAAATGTACCGAGTTGTTATGGTTTTTTTAGTGATTTCATACAGTTACTTTTTTTCACGGTTACCCTGTCTGCCAATCTGAGACAGGTAACTTGCCTTTCAAATTACAGACACACATGCACTAACACACACTCTTTTCCAATAATTTCCAATAAGAAATATAATTTTATTGAAAGAGGCAACAACTTCTCATATGAAAGCAATCATTTTGTAGTTCTTGCACTTTGTTTGATGACCTAGGACATCTGGGTTTTATCTCGATATCTTTTTATTGTATGTATAAGTCTATATGTATCTCTTCTTTTTGGGTGTGGGGAAGCTTACTCGGTTATTTCAGGTGGTTCGGCATTTTTGGGAGCGAAATGACATTAAAGGCGCCATCAATGCCTTGAGGAAACTACCAGATCATTCAGTGAGTGTTTACGTCGATGGCTTGGGGCTGTGCGCTTTTTTTTTTTTTTTATTGTTTATGACATAGCTGATTGTTTATGTAGATACTAGGCCTTTAAGATGGTAGTTAATATTTGTGCAGGTGCAAGCCGATGTCATCAGTGTTCTTACAGAGAAAATAGAGATTGTCAACTTAGACTTGTTTTCTTGCTTGCTTCCTGTGCTTGTGGGATTACTGGATAGCAAAGTGGAAAGGTAATTGTCACTGAAATATCAAAATCAGACTGTTAATTCCTCAAATTGATGTTATGAGCCTTGCCTGTGTACCTTCTTACTGCAATCTGTACTAATCACCTGCCTTCACCATGCACATGGGGATAATAAATCTGTCTGCCTATAAGCATGGTAAAGGTGTGTATGATTTGGGGGGATATTAGCCAAAAAATTCCTAACCAATATGTTCACTATACCTGTGAAGAACTATATTCTGCTTTTGAAACTTGCTCCGCCTCCTACCCCCACTCAAGAAAAGAAGGTTTCTTTCTCCTATCTAGTTCATGCTTTTCCTATAAGTCTCCACAAAGGAAATTAAAGGATGAGTGTGTTATTTCTGATCTTTTTCAGTGTGCCAACTGCTTTCAGAAACGAGCTAGTTGTGGTTAAGTTTTTAAGCACATGGTCATTATTTGCAAGAGTATCAATGTGAAGCTGTTCTTTATCATAATCTTTACAATCATAACTTCCCGTTTAAATGATGAATTATATCTTAGATTCACATTCATGGGTGATAAATTGAGTGAACTTAAAAAATGTTAACTGCAATAGTATATTTTTCTTGGAAAGGACCATAAATTGGCTCATAAGTTAGAGCAGCGATTTCAATCAATGGGCAGGAAGTTCATCTACTGTGACCTTGGGTGATAGACTTGCACTGCAAACCATGTATGCTTCTTGTTCTCTTGACATAGATTGAGTCAAGGAAGAAATGTCTTGTGGTCTTAACAGGATCAGAAACCAACTTTCAGATACTATTGGAGTTTCTTAATACATGTTATTGATTACAGGCATGCAAATGTATCGCTGGAGATGTTGTTGAAACTCGTTGCTGTTTTTGGCCCGAGAATTCGCTCTACAATTTCTGCACGTCCATCTGTTGGTGTTGATCTTCATGCAGAACAAAGGTATTGATAATCGACATTCTGTTGGAAAAAGTCCTGTTTGTAAACACCTATATGTTAATTGCAAGTTATTTTGTTCATTGACTAATCGTTAACTTGTTAAATGAATACAGGCGGGAATGCTGTAATCAATGCTTTATCCAGCTTCAAAAAATCCAGCAAGTTCTTCCGACAATTATTAGGCAAGCATTTTATGTCTTACTCTCCAGTTCTACTTGATACTCTTAAATAGCCATGATTGAGTCGCCATCTTAGTCAAGCTGTTGCATGGAAAGCAACACCGCTTTGAATTACTGTCTGTGCGAAATATTAGGAGGCTCTTCCATATGATCAAATGAATCACTTTTCTTTGGTAGAAAGTTCTTAATTTTTCTTGGGCAATTTGGGATACCTTGTAGCATGTTTTTATGCCACCATGGCTCGTTTCAGTAAGCTTTCATTGGTTTGGACATAGGAGGTCTATCTTCTTTCTTACCTAAATGATGGTTTTCCCAGTCACAAATAAACAAGTCATAATCAGAAAGTTCTCTGCTGATTTGTCTGCAGGCGGGGTGGTTTATTGGCAAGATGTGCTCGGGAGTTGAATCTAGTTCTGGAGGAGTCCTAGTTGGCACACCTGCACAGATCAGCCGCCGCTGCAAATAAGAAAAAATAGAATCAAAAAGGGTCTCAATTGATGATCGTGTAAGGCCATGCTCCATTCTACATCAGCTAACAATTTTGTCTTTCCGGCCTTTGGTCATTTCAGTGGCTGTCCCGGCTTTTGCTGGTGATTTCTTCCTACAGCTTCAGTGTTTGCGATGAAAATCCCAGGAATGATCTTCGTGCTATTATTTTACAGCAGGAATGGTGGAAGATGCTCTGCCATCTTTGAAAAGGTGGTGATTTTGGCGGTACACAGGCGTGTTTGTTAATTCAATTCTTTGTTGTCTGTATATCTTTTTTGTTGGAAAAGAATGTAATTACGTGCCAGCATTCTCTGTATACTACAGTTGCTCTGTTCATTAATGAAAATTAAATAGATTCTTGCAATAGAGGTCCATTTTCAATCTCCTGTGATAACAAAAAAAAAAAAAAACCCTGTGTTATAAGAAAATGCAGGTCCATTTCCAATTTTCATATTGTGTTGAAATTCCGCAGTTAAATTATTGGCTTGACAAGTAAAGGAGATTAACCAGATTAGTATGATTATTTAGAAGAAACAGCAGTAACAAATAGTTACCTTAACATGCCTTGTTTCTTTCAAGTGTAATGCGAATGCAAAATAGTTTGTAAATGACAAAGTTCATCATCTATGACTGTCATTTATGAAATTAATATTTAAAATATTTAGACACATTATTGTCTAGAGATTTTTGTAACGCCTCTTGGTCTTCTTATCTCTTCTTATCTACAAAATTAGCAGTACAGTTAGGTGTTTAACAGATTATCTATCTATTCACATTTTTAAGGAAAGCCCAGCTGGGTAGTTAATTATGCAACCCAAATGAAGCGAAGAAAGAATTAAAATAAAATATGTCTACATTGGAAAAGAGAGAGAGAGAAACAAGGAGACTATAAAATCTGTTCCATGTTTTCCACATTGAAAATATCATCCCTCTCCTTCAAATTTTGAGTACATCTGTTTCTTTTCCTGTTTTTGTGTTTCCTCCACTTTCACTAATAAGTCTGGTTGTGTGTGTGTTTTCTGTTCTTTTTTAACGTTGTTTCTATTTCTGTCCTCTCTCTTCCCTTATGGAAGAATCTGTCAACTCCGTGTCTCACGCAATAGTATTATTATTGTTACTACTACTACTACCACCAATTATACTACCATAAACAACAACACCACCAAAGGAAAGAAAAAAAAAAGACTTCTTCTTTGTAAAATATCCCCCCTTTTTAAAAAAATATACCATCCAAACAAAATCCAAAACCACCTTAACGGAACCTGAATACCGCTTTTCTTTTATCCCCACAAAAACCGCTTTCCTTTTCCTCTCAAAATTAACCGGAAAACCGCGGTTTTCCTTTCTTTCTTTCTTTCTCTCTCTCCGGCGGTGGTTTCCGTGTTTCGGCTCTTACCCTTTGAGGGTTTGTTGTAGTGAGTTCTGTTGTGACATTAAAGATTTGTTCTTTCGTTCTATTTCTGGGCCGGCGGGGTTGTCTAATTTGGGCGGAGGGCGCGTAGAATTAGGAGGTGGAGGGGTGTTTTCTTGCTCGCCGGACGGCGGAGATGGGGGCGGAGGTGGAGGAGGGGAGGTGGGGCACGTGGGAGGAGCTGTTGCTGGTCGGGGCAGTGCTCCGGCACGGGACCCGAGACTGGGATTTGGTTGCGGCGGAGCTCCGGGCCCGAACCGTTTGCCCGTTCACCTTCACACCCGAGGTAATTTAATTTAATTTTTTTTAAGAGATTAAATGAATATATTTTATTATCATCAATATTAAGTTCTAATTAATTAATTTTTTATTTTATTTTTGGTGTTGTTTAGAACTTAGAGGTGTGGGGTGTGGCTCATTGATTGGAGGCATTTGTTTGTCGGTTTCCTTTTTCACTTTGTGCGTAGCCAATTGTTTTGTGAATTGGTGGATGGCATTTTTATTTCAGGTATTTTAGAAGTGGATGGATACGGGATACCCACCTATCTTTTTTTTTCTTTCTTTTCTAGAACACATCTTTATTTCATAAGGACAAATTCGTGAACAACGTTCCTCTCTGTTTTCTTATTTAGGGGTCTTAAAATGGTAAAAAGGTGGCGTTTGTTGATGATGATCTTTGGATTGATTAATAATGGGGTTAATTTCGTGGAAATGAAAAAGAAAGAATTGTGATGGTGACATGAATGGTGGTGACTAGCATTTTGTATTGGGACTTTTGACTTGACTCTTTACGTGGTGTAGAGTCTCCGTGACGAAAAATTTAAGTTAGAAAATGAGCTAATGGAATAGATATAACTTATATAAGCACTTTCGCGTCCACGTAACATGCATGTGATCATACCATTACCACCAATGGCTTTTGATTTGGTATACAAAGCCTTTCAATATGGCGTTCATATAATTGACTTTTATATTTGAAGCTTGGTCAAAATCTGCTACCTGGATTAAGTATTTATTACTTTCCTTGTTCAATGAATGCAATTTTACCGGGCATCAGGTAGGTGGTGAATGATATTGTTGGGTAGTTGTGGTGAAATATGGAGCTAAACTGGAAACAGCAGAATTGAACATCTAGATTCTGGAGTTAGTTTGTTGCTGTATATGTCATCTTCCTGACTATTTCTTCATTGAAATGGCATTCCTAAAATGAATGTAGCAACTTTGTCTGGGATAGAAAGCAGCACTTAAAGCACTTAGATAAATTTATTCTTAACTACTCAAGTTGCTATGGGTGTATAACTCTTATCAAACTAAAGGATGGTGTATATCTGTATATATATTTCCATTTCTTTGTCTTCCAAACCCTGTCCGACTATTAAGCTTTTGCAGAGTTGCTACTGAGCACCAAGTCACTTGCTTTAACTGCTAGTTTGAATGGTTTTCTTGAGAATGAGACTGTATTCCTTGTTGAGCAATCCAAATTGCTTCTTCTATTGTATATGGACATGTGCTTACTTTGGCAGAAATTCCACTTGCAGGTGTGCAAGGCCAAGTATGAGGATTTGCAGCAGCGTTATTCTGGATGCACGTAAGTAAAAGCCTGTTTCCTATGTTTGAGCGAAACTTATTTTCTTAAAAGCGGCCGGTTTTTTACTGCGCATTGCATATGTCTCAGAGCTCTGTTTGATGAGCTGCGGAAGCAACGCACAGCAGAGTTAAGGCGAGCTTTAGAAGTATCCGCTGATACAATTGGGTGAGTAATTTGTCGTTTCTCCAATATCAGACAATAATTCTGGAAAACTGTAGTTCACTGGCGACTGTTGCATTTTAGTTTTTTAATATAATGGCAATGAAAGATAGCAATGAAATGACCAGCATGCACCACATTTTAGTTTTTAATATAATGACAATGAAATATAGCAGCAATGAGATGACCAGCAGTGTGTATAGCATTTTAGTTTTTAATATAATGACAATGAAAGATAGCAGCAATGGAGATGGCCAGTAGTGTATTGCTTTGAATGATCGAAGGAACTAGTTAAGCTAAGAGTTACTTTGCTTTTGGTTCTTACACCAGAAGCATAAATTCTACACATCCTTCTCAGATGACTGGTTTTCACATTGCACATATATGTTGATAAGTTAGTAATCATTTGAAGGTGTACCTGGTAGATTGTTTAGAGCTTGAGCTCATTTTTTATGGAAACTAAGAACAATCAGCTGGAAAAAAAAAAAGATGGCCTCTCTAGTTTGCAGTTTGGTGGCTTTGTTGCAATGCCACTTATTTCTCATCCCTTCTGGAATCAGTCGCTATTCATGCATTGATCTTTCAGATTTCTCAATTGGTACGAATCAGGTCGCTTGAATCAAAACTTGAAACTCTCAAGGCTGAGAGAGGAGAAGATTGCCGTGTCAGTAATGAATCAAGCCAGACTGAATCACTTGTACCATGTCAGAAATCAGATGGTGTTGAATCTTCCAGTAAAGAGATATCTAAGGATGGACTCTCTGCTGGTAGCTTTACTCATGAAACAAGAATAACTTGGTCGCCTGAATATCAGATTCCAGCCTCTGTGCCTGCGGAAGAGATTGAGACAAAGCAAGGGCTTCTCGTATCTCCTGAAGAAAAGAAAGTTTCAAGCATGTGGAATCTAATTGCAATTGGTCAGGGAGCATGTATAAGGAGGAGAAGAGGAAAGAGGAAAAGAAAAGATTGTATCAAGGATATCAAGGAAGGGAGTATGGGGGAAAGTGAATTTTCAGGATCTGCTGATGTTGCATCAGCTACCCAGTGCAAAGATAATTCAACTAGCTTTTCTGGTCAAGGCACTAAATGTCTTGGTCCCGTTAATCAATGCAAAAGTTCAATTGAGGATGAAATGCCTGATCTCGTGGGGATTTTTGATTCTATTGCTGAGAACAAGTGTGCCTCTGTGTTTCGTCGACGGCTCGATAGTCAGGTACAGTTGCTACTTCACCTTGGAGTTATAAAGTTGCTTATGATATATTATATTTCTCTGAAAATAATGGTTTGCTTCTCAATATTTTTGAACTATCTCTAATTTCATTTGCAAAGGAAAAACACATAATTGATGATAAGCCTATATTCTTTTAATCATGGTAGTTTTGAGTTTTCTAGTCAATAAGTTATTGTGCATACTGTGTAATAACCTCTCATTCCGTTTAATATCAGAAATCTCATGAGTTTTGAGCTTCCATTTCACTTATGTTTTGCCCTTTTTATTTTGAGTGCAATCATATATGGTGATTCGCGAGTTTGAGTCTAGTCCATGGTTATTATTGCTAGTAGCCTAACCTTTGGCTTGATACAAGCAAAGATAAAACCTGACCTATGGTATTGTTTAAATTGCTGCAACAGAAAAGAGGAAGATACAAGAAAATGATCCTGCAGCATATGGATCTTGATACTATTAGGTCAAGAATTTCAACTGGCTCCATCACATCAGCTAAAGAAGTCTTCCGGGATCTGCTTCTCCTTGCTAATAATGCCTTAGTCTTTTATTCCCGCACCACACGTGAATATAAATCTGCACTATTACTCAGGGAGATAGTCACTAAAAGTTTGCGGCAGCATCTAAAGGACTACATCAGCAAGACTACGATCACACTCCTCATGTCCATGCCAAGCCTTATCAATCCTCCTGTGAAACCGCGAACTCCTCGCGCTGATAACCGCAAAATGTCTGGAAAGGTAGCCAAAGGTGGCAATACTGTTTCCAAAACTCAAACTGCGGGTAAAAGACCAAGTAATCCTCAACCCCCTCCTTCAGAAGAGCCTTCAACCATTAGGAAAAGAGGTTCTGGCAGGCCAAAGAAACCTGGGCGTAGAAGTAATGCACAGGGGATTCAAAGTCCACCAAAAAGAAAAGAAAATGCTACAACGGGGAAGAAAAGAATTCAGGCAAAGTGACCCTGGCCTGTTGTACATTATTCTTTCTTCTCCCAGTTTTAACTTTTTTAACTAAGGGTAGGTTTAACATGTGTATTCTAGGGCGTCTGTACACAAGTTTTCTCCTCAGTCCAACGCAACTGTTGTATAATACCAATGTATTAGCACTCTCAACAGTCAGAGAAAACCATTTTTGCCACTTAATGTGGGGCTTTTCTCCGGATATATTTGACATGCAAAACTTCTTTTGAGCAAAAAAGGAGAAAAAGAGCTGAGGAGCTGCTAGATGCATTAAGGACCCATAGAAATGGGAAAGCTCCGGGTTGTACCTTTACTAATTATGAAGAAATGGCAGTGCAGTTTTATGATAAAAAAAGGTAAGCAAGAACTAGAAGTGCGGCCTATATAAATGGTAGGTAAGCATAGGGGTGGATTGCCTGAACCAGCAACTGGATTTGATTAGGGTAGAAATCAAATGATGGTACTAAATGATGGGCTGGATCAGGAACAACGTGACAACTTGTAATCAGAGTTCCATATTTAAAATGGCTTATGTATGTTGCAGTGATCCACAACAGCATTTCATGGTGAAGGAGGAGAGTTCAGGCAATGTTGTTAAACTGGATCCACAATTGACCTGATCAAGCCACCGGGCAGTGGTTTCTGTAGTTAAACAGTGGTCAAATTTGGGTTTTAGGAAGAATTGACCCCAAAAACCTGCAAGGTCACGGTTACCTTTATTTAACCGGCCAGGCCGGTCCAGATTTGAAAGCACTGAGTTCAGGTCAAATTTTTGCTTCACCCCAAGCAAGATTAATTAATCATAGATTATAAAACCAATGTAAACATCAATAATTATAGAAATAAATATGTTGCCTATAGGCTGGATCGCCTGAACCAGAAACTGGAGTTAAATTAAGGTAGAACGTACAGTTTGGTAAGAAATTGGATAGTTGTCACTCAACATATATATCTGCTTAGAAGCTAATTTAGTAGCTGATGCTGCTTTAGCAAAGCAAGGATTGTCCATAGGCAAAGAATTTAGAACTGCGAACTCTAGACAAGCCTCCAATTGCATGGCTCCTTTATTAGTAGATGTCAGATATGCTCATGTACTATATATGGGAAATTTATGAGTTAATGAAGTCTATTTTCCATTAAAAAAAGAACTAAAATTTTATTTGGGTTGAAACTTGTTTATAAGAGACTTGAAATACTTATGAGTTGAAACTAGAAACACTCCATATTACGCTTCTGTGATTGTCAATTTGTCATTGTTCATGTTCATCGGAAGATGGGCTCTACCTTTTCATTTTGGGTACAAATCAAAAGATCGCACTGATAATGGGCTGGATTGAATTTTATATCTAAATGGCCCATTTATATTGCAGTGCTACACAATTGCATCCCGTGGTGAAGAAGAAGAGTTCAGGTGTAATTTTCGCTTTACCCACAAACAAGATTAATTAATTATAGATTATAAAATAAATATAAACATCTATAGTTATACAAACAAATAAATAGAAATATTTTGCCTGTCCGCACTTGTAATGTTCCTTATTTTGAGTTTATAAAGTGAGGCAACATATCTATGAGAGGATGAACAACAAATTTAGGCTCCACAACTAAAAGCCATGTTTATCACATTTTACCCATGATGAAGAATCTGGTTGCCTACAAATAGAATCTGGTTCATGACTAATGAGCAAGTAAAAACCATCTTTTGACTAAATTCTATTTGACACGTCAAAGTATAAATAACTTCACAGCAGATGCATGCACCCTATGCAGCATCTATATATATCACAGTTAGTGTATGAACAAAATTTGCATGCCTCCACTAGTCTAAAAGTCTAAAAGTTATGATGATGTTATGTCTCGTAGATTACAAGCAATTCCTCTAATATGAATCATCTTGACCTAACAAGCCATGCATGTAAATTACAAACTTTCAATATTGGTTTTTCTTTTACATCAAGAAGCTACCTCCTTGTTACCTATATATTCCCCATTTTCCCAGTAGTTTGATGTATTCAATATTCCAAGACCTAATTCACTTACATGCATGATTGGTAAGGTATCTTGTCAAGAATGTGAAATGAGGAAATGATAGTTAATTATCTGCTGATGATGAGATGTGATGTAGATTAAGATATGTTTTTTATGTTGAGTGGTGGAATTTAAAAGATTAACCAAATGGATAGGGTGGCCAATTGTATTGTTATCATCCAATTTGCATAGGAACTAACCAAAGTTTTACACAAATTCAGCTAAGTAAGACAAGACTTAATTTGGCCTTTTTGTGTTCTTGGCTTCTTGCATGCGTAAAGAGAAAACCTGGAGTTTGGCTTTTATCCTTATATCCCTATCAAGAACACCGCTTTCTCGACACATTGGCTTACTTCCAAGTTCCAACCAAGACAAAAAAAATATTAATTGCAAAATTTTTCTGTTATGAATGTGATGTTATCTCCATAAATGTGACTAGTCTACGACAAAGCAAATTAAAAACAAAGCATCTTTTCAAATTTTTTTTTTTTAGAAAACAAGGAAAACATGAGCTGGAACGTTTACACCAATTTTTGGTATCCTTGTAAGAATAAAATTTTACATCTTGTTTGAGGTAACAATCCGCTATAGTTGTAAACTAGGCGAAAGGTTTCAAGCATGAATCCCAAAGTATTTCTTACATATTTTTAAGAGTTATTTCTTCTAAGTTAAAAAAATAATTTCCCCTTATAAGTTATGATTATATATTGCATAAAAATTATGTCATGCTTTTTTGTTTTGACAAAATGCACATATTCATTTTTGTCCATACACCATTTGTGACTAAAAAGTCTCAAATTTACATGCCAAATAAGTTATGGTTCCAGCATGACCTACAAAATCATTGCCAACAAAAATTAGCTGCAACCACTGTAAGTAATGGCCAGTTCTTACACCAATTTGTTTCCCAAATTTTTTTTTTCATACATCACTACTTTAAATCTTTAATCTAAATAATAAGCTACGTTACCCACGTGATAATAAATCCTACACTAAAATAGCATTCATATTCCTTTTATTAATTTGGGTTAAAAATTGAAGATCCCATAAATAAGATACCCTCTCCGCCCACCCATATATTATTATGGACCACCCCATGAGAGAATATGCCCGAGTTCCAATCAATTTTGTTCTCGTGGCACGTGTAGGACAAAAACCCCGGTCCTCTGCTTGACAATCTGACCCATTGCCTCCCTAATTTTCCTTTTTACCTTATTATATACTACTATTACCCACCTAGCTCCTCTTACTTAGGATGGTCCAAGCAAACATAAAATCATTCTGACAAAAAAATAAAAATAAACATACAATTATTTTTTTTTAACTTTTTCCCAGCCCAAATTTAGTGTCTTTATGCACCTAACCAGAAATGTCTTTTTTTTTTCTTTTTATTATACTAAAGGATATTGTATTTGATTGAGAGTTGGTCAAGCATGAGTGCCATCACTACTTTGAACAACCCCCCAACCTTCCCCAGTTATTTTTTTTTTTAAATCAAGCCCTCCCTAGTTATACATATACAAACGTAAGCAGCATAGATTAAGTTGTTTGTTATACAAGAACCAATGGAATTACTCCTCCTTGTGTCAATATAAATAGTTTTTTGTTTGACGCCATTTTTATAAAACGCACCAAGTTTTTGCTTTTCTGCCAAGTGTATACGACGCCGCAATTGATGGGTGCATTATTATCATTTTGTTCTCTCTAGAAATCTTAGTGGCATCACCATGTTATTTCACTATATATGGTCTATGGGTCTATGGTATGAGGTTGTTGATTCCATTATATTTTTTATGCGGTTAAAAGTTGATTCCATTATATATAAATGGTACCTTTTTATTTGATTAATTGCTTCACACAACAGGTTTTTGAAGTCCCACTACTAGGCAGTGTTCTCGTGTCAATCACTCAAAAATCTTTTCCTATCAGCTTCTAGCTCTTTCTCTTTTCGAACAAGCCATTCATTAAAACGTGATAATGAATAAATATGGCAAGGAAAATTATTGCTGGAGCCTACCAATGAACATCCACAGAAGTATGTTCTTTTTCTTTGTTAACTACTACTTGTCTCCTTCCCATCAGATTAGTTCCATACTATATGTATGTATTGAGTTAATTACACACTCATTAGTCATTACCGAATTGCGTAGCAATATTCAATATTAATCCAGAACAAGTAGTTTCCTTTGATTTTGTTTCCTATTTCCATAGCGATGATGCCATGAGGCCACACAATTTTTATGGTCATTTTTGTTTATTTGGTTTATCTACAGAGATGGAAAAGATTAGGCATAGACAATAACAGCTGGGTTAGTGTCAATTTATTGGGGCTGTGCATGCACAGGATGAATGTGGAGTAATTGTGATTTGATTTTGAACTGGAAAACGACACCATCCCCTTCTTTTAATTCATGCCTTTATCGATATGACTTTGCCCTACCAGTTTGTCCCATTACATGTCACGAGTCTATAAGGTAGGAGGAGGACCAAAATTTTTTTTTAAAAAAAGTGTAAATCCAATTCGTTCCAAATAAATTCATGAAAATAATTAAAATAGAAAATATGTTTTTCAATTAAATGCTGACTTTTGGATGTTGATTTGGTTATCTAGCAAAAGCTGGGGGTGGTGAGATTTGTTGACCCAACTCACCAAATCGACCGAATCCTCCTCTCCCTAGTGAAAATAATTAACTCCACTTTCAACACTTTCCTGGTGATGGGTCTATGCACTATATTTCAGTGATCAATAATTTGTGAGAAATATAAAATACAGCACATATATTTCTTCCTGAAGTTGGTCGTGGTGGGCACATGAAAATGGCCATGGTTGTTTTTTTTGTGCAGAATACAGGGGCTCTCTAACCGAAGAACATGAAGAATTTAATACTGATCGGGGGGTAGATGAATTTATTTATGGGGTAAAAAGGAGCATAAGCATAATTTACAGAGCATTAAAAGCGGTAACCAATAATCATAATCGGGAGACTAGGTATATCTGGGGAAAAGTAAACAAGTTAAAGCAAAGTCATTGTAGTTTACATCATCGTAGCTGAACTGCCAAGGCTACATTGGTCCCAAGTCTGTGTCTATTAACTATAAATGTTTTTTTATTTATAATTAGTAGTATTAATTATAACGTTTTTTTAGAAAACTTGCATGTATGGGCCGCCATGTTTTTTTTTTTTCATAAAATAGTAGTAAGTAGTATAGTATGAAATTGTTGGCATCAACGATTATTCGTTTTCTTACTTAGCGGCCCGAGGGAGCTACGTGTTGCGCTTTGCAGAGGCACAAGTGGTTTTTTTATGAAAATGTGCTTATGTATTACTTTAATTAAGGTTTTCTATGGTGCATTTTATCGCTTGCACCACCATTTTTTTCTTTTTTTCTTTTTGTCATTTTCGACACTCTAATCCATGTAAAAACAAATTCAAAAAGAAAATCCATGTAAAAACTAGCAGAATTAGACAATTTGATTATCACATCCACACAACTGGTTTGTGACTCGATTACATCGTTGAGCTTATACCTTTTTTAAGGTTGCGTTGGGCAAAATTCGATCACTAATGATGTAAAGTTTTTTCTATGGAATATAGGCCAAAAAGAAAAAGTTGCTCAAAGGCTCCACCGTTAAAATAAAACTCCCGTTTTTTTTTTTTTGTAATGAATCGATTTTATTAGCAGTAAGATACTCATTTAGTACATCCTCTATAACTTTTTCTTTTGTCAAACATAGTTTAGTATATTATCTTTTTTTTTTTGTCGAAAATAGTTTTAATAGAGTTTGATAGTTGTATGATTCGTCCATGAAATGAAATTTGCTCTCAACTTTTACAATTCAATAAATTAGGTGGTAATCAAAGTGATGTTGAATTAGTTTACTCGTTCCAAAACCAGGTTCACTTCCAATGAAAGTTTGACGCACTCAATTCGCATTTAGTTAAACCCTTGGACGGATTATGAATCCGTTTTGGTAATCCCCCAGATATCAAAGCAAGAAAATTAGGATATGAACAAATTGACTTGGCCATGAGATGACATTTTCTGAAAGTGATATACAAATCTTCTTCAATTGATAACCGCAAGATATTATATAAATTCCCCAATTTTTATTACCAACGATAAATATCCTGGTATATAGATTCATACATTAAAAATAAATATTATTGTTCCATTAACCATATATATATTGTTCAAGATAACACAAGCAAACATGATAAAGACTTGTTAGGCGAGAAGTGTTTTTCACTTAAAACCAAAACGCACACTAATCACATATTTTAGGGGGTTTTATATATCCCTGCGAAGAAATGTAACACTAGGAATTAGGATACCCACTTCACATATTTAATTAATAAAGAAATCGTAGGGGAAAGTGAAAAACTAGTACTAGTACTACTAACTAACTACTATAGTACTTAATTACAAGTAGGAGGGAGTAAGTGGGTATTTGTTTTACATAGGAACAAGGACACCGCAACACAAATACTTTCTTCATTCATATTCTTTTCTCTTACACGCACACACAGACACAGTCACTGCTCGCATCACAAAAAAGAAAGAAAAAAAAAAAGCAAAGCAACCAAATATGAAATATATATATAAACAGAGGCAACAACAACAGGTGTAAGTAAGTGAAACAAGAACCCTGAAAACACGCATGCAAAACCCACAAACAATACAATCTCCCAAAGGAAAACACACACAATCTAAAACAAACACAAAAGCATCATTACATTACACTACTACGTGTCATCTCTCAGTTTCGATTCTCTCCCAAGAAAACCTCCGATTCATTCCCTTCGTTTCCCTTTTATTACCTTCTTCTTCTTCTTCTTCTTGGTATTCCGTTCTGCTAATCTGTTGTTTGTTAGCTCAGTCCTGCATCTAACCCGTAACCTTTTATCTGGGTTCGGGCGAGCTCGCTCTTCTGTGGCTGCAGCTCCTTATCTGGAAGGATCACACCATCTCTCTACCTGGGTTTTGATTTGGATCCAGGTTCGTGTTCTTCTCTGCTGCTCTTTTGTTTTCAAACTCGAACAATAAATGTGGTCCTTTTATGTTGTCTGATTATTGAAAACAGAGATTTTTGCTGGTTACTAATCGAGGGATATTAAAGATTCTATATTGCTTTTTTCAGCTGAGAAACAGGACTCTTTGTGTTACTTTTGATTTTTTTCTTTTTGTGAAACCTTGTTTTTTTTTTTAAACTTTTGGTTAGTTTCCCAATTGTAGAGCTAGATTGTCTGATGATTGTTTGTTGTGAGATCTGTTGATATAATGTAACGTTTAAGAAAAGTTTTTTAATTGATATTAGTTTCTAGAAAGACTCTGTTTTTGGCTGGCACGAAAGTATTGGAATTTCCAGAAAATGCTGTCTTTCCAAAATGGAAATTCTTTTTAGAGAAAGTTAACCATAGACGACCGTCTTCTAGTTTTAGATGCTCTATTTGGTTTAATTAATTTTCCTTTATTTTGCCCTGTGGTAGTATCTGTATGCCTGCGTGTTAGCTTCAATTTCTACCCTGAAGTGAAAATTAGAAGGTTTTTTTGGGTCCCTTGTGCATTTCACCGACACACCTACTATGGATTGCTTGTTTTTGTTCTTTTTTCCTGTATTTGGTATCTGAACTTCCCTAAGTTCCAATATAAGAGGGAAGAGGAAAAGGGATTGATCAGTAGCTCAATTTACAACAGGAATTCTAGAACTTTATCATCTGCAAGAGTATCAATTTCTAGTGTCTTAGTCTAATTTTGTACCTCTAACAAACAATAAATGACGTATGGTGGGAGTGGACGGGTTCCTTTTTAGTTGATAATATTTGCTGAAATTTGTTTCTGAATCATGATTCTTTGTCTCATGTTTGTTATGCCTACCTTGCAGTTTCTTATGAGAGCATTTTAAAAGGTTTGGTTTTCTATGACGTCCCTCAGATCATGGAAATCACGGAATGCCTTCTTTGATGGGGTAATCCCCTATTCTCTTTTGCTTCTCCAAGATTTGATCTTGCAAGCAGCTAAGAAGAGTTCTGCTATTTGTTTTGCATTCTTTGTTTTTTTCCCCCTCTTTTCGAAGGGTATGTAATTCTATACTCTTGAAGCAGGGAAAATGTGGACTAAAGATGAGACAGCTCCCGTTTATGGGAATGCTATGTATAGTAATGTTATTCATTGTGTATAGAACCACAACATATCAGCATCGACATACAGAGGTATGGAAACGCTATTGCTTCTTCAAATATTGTTACTGCTCCCCCACTTCCTCATGCTTTGATGAAAGTTAAAGCTGATTGTTTCTCCACTAATTTCAGATGGAAGCTAAACTTCACCCCTTTGATTCACTGAAGGTAATTTTAGGATCATGTATTAAGTTTCCCAATTGTTAGTGTTCTGAATTTCCATTTGTTGTGTCTTGGAGTGAGCAAACTTAGAAGATATTATTTTTAATTTCATTTCTAAGATGTTTAATGCTTAAATATAGCATGTTGTAGTTCATGCATCAGTTCCCTGATCTTTCCAATTTATCTTTTTCATATCAAGTTTCTTTTCAATCCTTTATTCAGGAGTCAGCTCTGGCTTCTGGACTGTTGAGTTCTTTGCCTGAAGGTATCATACGAGCTAGTTCAGATTTGGAACCGAAGCCTCTATGGTCTAGGTCAAAGGTTTGCTTCTGATTCTTGGTTCTATACTTTGCATTGCTATGATGCTTAATCATGCAAAAATCTATGGATGCTGGTGGTAATTGATGGACTTTAGTGCTTTCAACAATGTTTAAGCTCTTCTGAAATTGAACATTTAGTTGTATTACTAATGATACTTTGCGGTGACAAAACAAAAATATACAGGTTCGTGCCCCTAGCCATCATAATTTGCTAGCAATGCCTGTTGGTATTAAGCAAAAGAATAATGTTGATGCTCTTGTCCAAAAGGTAATGCAATTTGTATTGTGTATATGTTCCGTTTCTTATTCACTCAACACTTGTTGCCTAACTTCGTTGGATTCAGTTTCTTCCAGAGAATTTTACAGTTATTCTATTCCATTACGATGGCCACGTGGATGGGTGGTGGGATCTTGAATGGAGTAACAAGGCCATACATATAGCTGTTAAGAATCAAACAAAGTGGTAAGATGGTCAGGTCATGGTTTTTGTGTATGAATTTACCCTGCCACCTGGTATTGGGGCTTGAAATTGATAATTGGTGTCATTGATATGTCAATTGAAAAATGTCAAAAATCATCTACCAACAGAAGCAGCAGCTAGGTTTCATTGGTTGAATTTGTAAATTTCTGGACTAAAGAAAGTACCTCTTGGTTGAATTTGTAAACTTTTGGACTAAAGGAAGGACCTATCAGGCTTTGCTATAGGCTTGTAGATACTTTTCTCCTTGTAGAGAGAGAAATGAAAGCATTGAGAACCTATGGTATGTTGTCATGGAGTTCAAACAATCTGAAAGGTTTTTGGAGTCAGGGAATACTAGATTAATAGTTCTGGTTTGTTCTATGGGTCCACATTCCTCTGCCTCGGATGTCTCTGAGGTGAATTATCAATTATCAAATGACAAATATCATTGCCGCACCCCTGAAGATTTCTCCTGTGGTTACACAAGCTTATCAGGATATTTGTACAAACATGAATGCTAATTACTTTTTTGATATTTTTGGTTTTTGTTTTTCCATCTTTTTCCATCTTAATTTGTATTCAGGTGGTACGCAAAACGCTTTCTTCATCCAGCTGTTGTGTCTATTTACGATTACGTATTTCTCTGGGATGAGGATTTGGGGGTAAAACATTTTGATCCAGGAAGGTATGGCTGGTTGACCCATTGGACAATTTTCCTTTTAAATGTTCTTGCTCTTCACCATTGGAAATGAACTTGGGAGTTCTGTGCGCAGCAATTTCTCCTATGAATTAGACTCCAAACTGTAGGATGCTAAAATGTGCTTAATAATCTTGATTGAATTGGTTTCTGTAAAAGACATCTTTTTTCCCTTTGATAACTATTCTAGCATTATTCTCACCATGATGATTCAGAGTGGGAGGGTTTATCTGACATGCATTTTCTTAATTTCTGTTGTTGCTTCTTTTAAGTTTTCTTAGTGTTGTGCTCATACGTTTTGCATTTAGAGAACTGTTTCATGGACTGATTAATTCTTTTTACCAGATACTTGAGGATTGTTAGAGATGAAGGATTGGAGATATCTCAGCCAGCATTAGACCCAAATTCAACCGAAATACATCATAGAATTACAGTTCGCTCTAGAACAAAGAAGGTTCACAGGTGAATGGACTGTTCTTCATGAACTGATTCGTTTCTAAATGTTTCATTGAACTGATTTGGAAAAGTTACATGGAGTATCTCCCTATGCAGGAGAGTCTATGAAAACAGAGGGAGTACTAAGTGTTCAGATGTCAGTGAAGGGCCGCCTTGCACTGGGTAAGCTTTTCTAACCATTCTTGGTAACAATTGCTTTCTTTTACCTTGTTTTGGCTGTATGATTACCATGCTGTTTACTTGTTATGTTTGGTTACTATTCTACAAAAGCTAGTTGAGAGCTTTATCAAGAAGGACCTGGATGGCCAACCTTAACTAGTATGGAATTGAGGGTTGGTTTATTGGAGTTTTATTTGTTACTATTGGTTCTATATGCTTGGTTTTTACCCATCTAGTGCATAGCCGCCAAGAAACATTGCAGCGAAAAAGTTAAATATTTGATGTCAATCCTACTTCTATATGATTTTCAATATCAGGTTATCTGATTTTCCATGTCAACGTAATGGAACCTTCTGTGCAGCTTGAGAAGCTATTTCTTGAACTAAGTGCTATTAAGTAACTTAAGTTCTTTGATAATGTCTGAATATCTAATGAAGGATATCCTGTATGATTCTTCTTTACATACGCTGAATCACTGAGTTTAAACATTTTTGTGCTTTATTTCTTCTATCAAGTCATAGCAGGACTAATTTAAATATTCCTCTATTTTGTCTGTAGTTTTGTGGAAGGTATGGCGCCAGTATTTTCACGAGCTGCTTGGTATTGTGCTTGGCATCTTATACAGGTACAGATGATCCCAATGCTGGAGCCAAAAACCTGTTGATTGAGGCAATGAACGTCTATTTACCATTATGAATAAACTGACATAAGTTAGATGCTGTAATTAAGTTGACTTAGGCTGCTTGGTATTGCATGTTTCAAAGGCTTTTTTACTTTGCTTGGGAGTACAGAATAAAACATTATATGCCACCACCATATCATTAAGTTTCACTTTATTCTATTAGTGAGCAAATTCATCATAGAGCTATTTCCTTTCTGTTTCAGAATGACCTAGTACATGGCTGGGGAATGGATATGAAACTTGGATATTGTGCTCAGGTAAGACACAATTTTTATGTCTTTTGAAAAGGTTCATGGCTGACTGTTTTCTGGGCCCTGTGAATTCATTGAAGCTCCTGTTGTTCGATCTCATTTTATTTGTTACCAGCCACATTATTGCTTCATGGAATTATGTACGGGACAAGCAGAAATGCATAAGTTTGGCTTGCAACCTTGTGCAGTTTTTGACAGCACAAGCAGAAATGTATAAGTTTGTCATGCAACCTTGTGCAGCTTTTTACCAAAAAAAAAAAGAGAGAAAGGAAAAGAACCTTGACAGTTGGTTTTATTTCCAAACTTTTCTGAATGCTTTTGTTGCAAGGGTTATTGATCTCATTGCTAGTATATGGCATGTCATTACTCTTTGATTGAATCAAGTATTACTGAGTTGCTGTAATGTGGTAATCGTTATACTGTTCTGCTGTTGGTAAACAAGTGACAGCAGCGTGCATATGCTCGGTAATCATTCTTCATTATTAGAAGAAGTTGAACAACCATAGCTTTCAAAATGAATCAAAATAGTGTCTGGAATAAATGTAGCTTAGAAAACCATGGGCATGATAATCAGGATAAATGTGGCAATGCAGGGAGATCGAACAAAGAAGGTAGGAGTTGTCGATAGTGAGTACATAGTTCATCAGGCTATTCAAACTCTGGGTACTGCAAAAAAGGTCAGGCAATTTGCCTCTTTTCTTTTCTGGACACTTATATGGTTATTTTTTATTACTTAATTCTATTCTTTTTCCTCTGTTTCTAGAATTCAAATACTGACGAGTCAATTAAGGTATGATCCACTATGACTAATTGATGGCTTTTCTTTTCATAAAAATGTTTTGGCAACCATATTTATTCACTTTTGGTTTCTGCTATTCAGAGGCATAGCCCAATAATTGTGGATTCTCGAATGGAGGTTAGATTGCTGATCTGTTCTTCATCTTGCATTATCATTAGTCTGAGCATCTGTACATTTTCCTGCCAATTAACTGTAGTGTTTGCACTACCTGCAACTTAGGATGTTCGCTAATTAGCCTGTGAGCTGACAGAAGTCCAACCAAAATAACCCTGAATTTCCTTGGTTGATGGAAAGTTATTTCCATTAGACTAACCATGATTGAGATTGTTCCCCTTATGTTTAACCGCTGGAGCTTATTAGATACTTAAATCCCTTGAGATTGTTCCTCTGTCTTGATAAGTTGAGGATGAGGAGATAAATACTTAGGTTTTCTTAATTTTTTGCTTAAGCTCTTACTTCCTCTAGTTTAGGATACGAGGTATATTTATTCTGAAATTTCTTGGCTCACCCCTTCTCCTTGTTCACATTTAGAGAGTGGCTTTACATATTCCTTAAAATACAACAATCATTTTTTTCTTCTTTCAATACAAAAGAACTAGTCAAGTTCTGCACTGGAATTGTGGCAGCCCATACTGCTTCTCTGTAGTTCTCTACCAGTTCTAGTAAGCTGATGGACTTGTCTGCCTTATTGAATGCACTTTCAGATCAGAAGACAGTCAACATGGGAGCTTGAAGTTTTCAAAAAGCGTTGGAATGAAGCTGTAAAGGAGGACAAGGGATGGGTTGATCCCTTCAAAAGAAACCCAATACGTAGAAAACGGAGACGGCACCGGCATTAGGCTTCTTTTTTTGACTCCTTATAAGTAGTTGCTAGTCCAACCTTGCCCTACACACATGCAATCTCATCCATACCTGTAATTTAGTTACTTCTATAGCTCTTATTTGAGGCTCAATTAATTCATTATTTGCACAGTAATAGTTTTTGCTCGTCCTATTCAGATTTATGTTGTGCGTGCATTTCTGGCCAGTGCTTTATCCCCCCGTCTTGCAAGCCTTGTAACTAAGTAGCCTCTCATTTTCCCATGTATTGATCACAATTAGAGTAACAAAGAAGGACAAGGCATTTTCAGGTGGTGCAGAAAAATGTGAAACTATACCAAAAAAGAATTGCTTTTTCTTTAGCATTTTCCTCTGACCTTGTTGGTCGAATCAGTCTACGGCAGAAGCCCGTTGAAAATTTTTGTTTTGAAAGGTGGACCCGTTGAAAACTAGTTACAGGAGATCTTTTCAAAATTGAACTCTTATGTATTATTAGAGAAAACCTGCGTAAAAGTCTAAAGTTGAACCTTCACTTACCAAACTAAAAAAAAAAGTTGAACCTTGACCTCTTCGGCTACAAGTCAAATCTTATTTTATCTTGAATTTTCCCAAAAACTTCTACAATATAAGTTCTTCCTTTCTCTCTTAAAGTGTCATCCAAAACTTGCCATCATTGTTTTCTATAGATTTAACCCTGCAAGCAAATTAAGCCTCATCCTCATGGCTGCAGAGAATTCCTACTACAGCAGAATTCCCATAAACAAAGTGAACCACTTTGAAAACCTGCTATCCCGCTATGAAATCTCTGACGAGACTCAAGTTGGTTTACTTAAAGCCTCATACTTAGCATTCTGGGGATGTGTCTGGTGTCTTTCTTGGAACTTCTTGGTAGTGACAAATTTGTGGTTTGAGAAGGGTGATGCAAGCAAAACAAAAGCCTTTATCCTTGCCTTTGCATATATGACTCTTGGCATTCCAACAGCATTTGTTTCATGGTTTCGTTCTCTTTGGGAAGCTTTCAGGACAGGGGATGGTGCGATGTTCGAAAAGTTTTTCGTCTTCTCCTTGGTCCATATTGGGCTGTGTATCTTTGCCTCCGTTGCTCCTCCTGTGCCTGTGCTGTCTGATTCCCTCACAGGTTTCTTTAGCGCATTACACATGTTTTATGATGGCCCTGGCGTCTATGGATTCCTCTACTATATTGGTGCGGTGTTGTTTGGTCTGGAAGCTGGACTCAGTATATGGCTCTTGAACCGTGTAAATGCGTATTACCGTGAGAGGGGATTATTCCTGGAGATGGTTTAAGTTTAAGTTTCATTGTCTTGCATAATATTAAATTTGAATTGTGCTATTTGTTACCAGAAATGTTAATTTTCTTTGGATTTGTTTTTCTTTCTTTCTTTTTATTTCTGGGTTACAAAGAATTACTAAGAGAGAGATGAGTTCATTACCAACATCCATGGAACACATTATATGCATGTAGGCCAAATAATCCAAACTCATAAAACAAATCCATGGGATAGTCAATGTTTCCAAGTGCCCTTAATTTGGGCACAGATCCAAGGCCTTCACAAGTAATATAATTAGAGACCATGTCAACAGCCCATTTCATCCTTTCCACCGAAACCAAACCCATGAAAGAAAAAAGAAAAAGTATTAAATACAAACACAACAATTAATTACAATACGCGTTCCTTTTTTTTTTTAATATATTTTTATCCTATACGCGTTTACGAATCCTATACGGAGGAGTGTGTATATGTCGGCGTCTCGTCTTCAGGTCACAGATTTCCTTATAAATATAGGGTTAGCCGGTTAGAGGCAATCACTACTGAACTCACAAAATCACAAATTAAGAAAACAATGACTTCTCATAAGCGCCAGCGAGACTCAGGCGAAGAATTATTCTTCTCTCCATCTCCTTTGAAGAAAAGAACTATGGAAGAGAACGAGTACCCTCCTTCTCCCTTGAAGAAACAAGACGAGGGTAGTGAAGAGGAGGATGAGTACACGCCCTTGTCTCCATGCAATTTGTGAATCCAGGAGGAGGGTTGTGTTCCAGGATGATGAGGAAGACGAGGAGTACTCTCCTCTGTCTCCATACAAGTTTGAGGATCATACATATACTCCTCCTACGCCTGTGGAAGAAAACAACGATGACTACTCTCCTCTGTCTCCATGCAAATTTGAAGACTGCAACACGCTTTTGGGAGAAGATGATTACTATACTCCCTCGTCTCCATGCAAATTTGGAGCCTGCAAGAGCACCGTTGCTGAAGAAGACGATTACTACTCTCCTTTGTCTCCTTGTAAATTTTTTGATGCCCGCAAGAGCACGCTTGTGGAGGAAGAGGATGACTACTACACTCCCTTGTCTCCGTGCAAATATGAAGCACGCAGGAGCATGGCTGTGGAAGAAGACGATGATTACTACACTCCATTGTCTCCGTGCAAATTTGAAGCCTGCAGGAGGAGCGTGGAAGAAGAATACGATGACTACTACAGTCCCTTGTCTCCATGCAAATTTGAAGCTTGCAGGAGCACCCTTGTGGAGGAAGATGATGACTACACACCCTTGTCTCCTTGCAAATTTGAAGCCTGCAGGAGGGTTGTGTTTGATTATGATGAAGTAGAGTAGTTACCAGTTCTCTCTTAAGTGTATTAGTGTTTATTTGCTAATCATCAATTTAATTCCTTTGTAAAGGGTAGATTTTATTTTCTACAGAATAATACAGCACAATTACGACGCGTTTTATAGAAAAGACTTCAGCTGTTTGTGTTTACTAGGTTCCACCACTGTTCCAACAATGACAGTGCATTCCTTCCACAATGTTTTGTCCTTTGATCGATGTAGCCTAATCATGGCATTCTCTAGCCATATAATGCATAAAAGTAAAAGCATATGTAATATGTGCAATGTCGTCCAATACTGATGAAAATATATTCATGGAGAAGTCTAAGATAGATTCTGCAGCCTCATCCTTATATATTAGCTGCTAGTCCTATCTGTATTTGATCTATCTTACTAGATTTATAGTTTCTGTGATCAGATGTGTCTTACTATTGTAAATCGCTTCTAATCACAACGTTGTATAATAAACATCAGGCCACTGTGTAATGTGTGTGTGCTTAACAGCAAATTTTTCTCTTCATATCAATTGATTAGTCAAGCACCTCCTCCTCTTCTTCTCCTCCTGCTTTATCACCTCCTGTTCTGTCAACTCCTACCGCAGCCCTTTAATTTCCTGGGTTAGAAATTACCCCCAAAAAGACAGTCAGCTGGAGCTTCATTCGCTCTTCTACACAGTCCACGCTTTACAAAAAAAGAACAGAAAATTATACAAAAGAAGAGATCAAATTAGGGGCCTCAATTTCCAAGCAAGCTATAGCTTGGTTGTCCTCCTAATTTACTGCATTGACAGGAGTCTACTACTAGTATGTTTTAACGAGTCAACGCAAAAGCCTTTTCCAAGCCCCATTTTTGTAGTCCTCCAAGCTTCTGCTGGTAAGACAGAACTGCACTGTAGTAGGCTACCGGGCCTTGACCCAAAAACACATATCAGGAGTTGGGTCAAATCTAATGGAATTCCACAATGTGCATGACTGTAAAAAACAACAGCTCATATGAGTCTATAACACTAGTTGCAGTCCAATAGAAAGAATATGGCTGTTCTCATTTTCCAGAATTGCTAATTCTTCGCTATGCAAAATGAATTACACCATTATATAACTAAGCAAACTTTTGAAGTTGCACTTGCAACTAAAATCTTGGTACCTCTTGAATTCTTTGCACAAATCTTTGACCAAGACCTGGTCTACAACAAAATCTATCTCTTTTACTTTGGCTGATGTTTTTGGTAAATTAGTTTTCTTTGACTTCAGGATTTCGGTTGCATTACTCGTAGTTATACTGGATGCATAGAAGGAAACAAAAGTGTATATATGAGCCACTGGATAAAGGAATAATATCAGAAACACAACTATTACACATCTTTAGACCATCAATTCAAGGACTTCAAGTCAAATAATCCCACCGCTGTTAAAAGCAGAACATTGGAGGAGCCTCTAGTAATGTTTCTTGTCAATGTCTTCAAAACAGTACTGCAGATCGTTTGATTGTACCAAATCCAGCAGGTTTACAAAAGGAAATGTGCCACTGTCCCCGCAAATTCTGCAATAGACATAAAGCAACAATCTTGTCAAAAAGTCCCCAATAGAAATCTCATGGCATTTTGGGCATGCAGTGGGAAAGAGTAATTTTGGACAAACCAAACACCCTATCTAACGTGCCCTACTTGTGATTCACATTTCTATGACGCATTTGTTCTCAATACATTGATTGATCATATGTAAAAAGTACACCCAGAACAAACAAATATAGCAAATGAAAAGGAGTAAAATGCTCAACTGAACAAATTAAAACAAATTTGTTCTCATTTATCTCTATTACTCACACATTCTGCCACTAATTGATAATGATCCATAAACCGAGCATAATTCAGTTCTGATGACTCCAGCAAAGTTTCCAAGAATGTAGTGCTATGGCTATGATCATACCTTTGAATAAATTCTAGACACTGGGACCTTGAAGGTTGGGCCGAGCAAGCTGGAGATGGTAGGGGTGAATCTGATGAGGGGGGATGGTTGCAAGTCTGCTGCTAGGTTCTCCACAGAATGGGAATTGATCCAGGACTTGCTGCTGATCCTCTGCCTTTACTTGCATTGCCGCCTGTTGATACCCGAAAGCTGCACCGTGCTCCTGAATCTAAATACATGATCAATACAACCAAATCAACAAAGTTAATTACATGCTGCAATGTATCACAGGGTACCACATGTATATATCCATGGGACTAATCCATCCTATCAGTACTAAATCAATGTAAGAGGACTAATAAAATTCATCGACTGCAGTCATGACATTACATATATGTTGGTCTGCTAAGTAAAGTAAGAAGAAATCGCGATGAGAAGCTCACCCAACGATTCATGTGCCTGTTTTCCTCATCAAGCTGCCGTTCCTAATATTTGCAAACAGAAAGAAAATTGAAGTTGGATCCTGCATTACTAATTGGACAGTCTGTTCTGTTGTGAACATATATAAATGGAAGGTGCTTATATATGTATGTGAGAGAGATTTTCACCTTCCTACGCAGGTTTTCCAGTTGCTGCTGCAGGAGCTCATCCTGCATTCAAGAATCAAAAGTATATACATATATAGACAGAGGAAAACGAGCTCAATTAGATATACATATATATATTCTAAATAGCTTGGAAATGGATGAAGGATAGCAGTATATATACCTTGTGGTCCCGGACCTTGTTAACTGAGCATTGGAGTTCTTGTTCAAGATCATGTAGTTCTTCTAATGGAATTGAGGCCATGTCTTCCCCAGTGTAGCGGCGCACAGTTAGTTGAAGGCGTCTTGTTTCTTTTCTCAAGAAATTCAATTCATTGCGTAGTTGTTCCTACATACAAAAATGCAGGAACAATTAATTAACTAGAAAAAATGTCTTGCAGGGCACCTTTTTTTTTTTCTTTTCTTTCTTATATATGTTTGGATGATATATGCATTGAGTTATATATACCCGGCTTTCTTGCTCATCAGGAATGCGGGTGCCTGTAACCTTCTGATACCTTTCTATGATGTTCTCCATCCTGCACAAATACACACATATCAGTTGTAATTAATTATAGAAGCTAGCTAGTTTTATCTAAAAAATTATTGGTGGCGCTTCATGAATGAAACAAAATGGTATAGATGGACTATACATATAGAATCATCACGTTTTCGAGCCCTTATGAATGTCAACTTTTCTTGTATGTCACTATACGAAGTTGACATATTCTTCTATATATATCATATAGTGATCCATCACCATGGTGTTTAATGTTGTGAAAATTGGGATGTGCTTCGTATATGGTTTCTAAGTGATTCGGGGCATTAATTAAAGTAAGAAGACAAGGAAAGAAGAGGGAAGGAACTCCAACAATTAGTAAGAAAGTTAATCTATTGGTCCCTGCTTTAAGCTGTGTTCATGAAATAGTTGGTTCAGCTGGTTTGTTTTTCAATGTGAAAATAGCATGTTAATTAGAAATGCATAATTAATATATCCAGTACTTAGACTACTTTCCAAAAAGAGACCAATATAAAATCCTGTGAAGAAAATTATGTTAATGGACCAATCATTATAATTTATATATAGAAGAGACTTCAATATATAAATTATAATTTGTATGCAATAGCTAGTGAAATTGCATCGATTCATGAGCTGAAATTGAAACCATAAATAAGAGTCAACAAAAATAGATATATAATGAGTAAATTTCCAATTTAAAAAAAATATAACTAAAAACGTATAAACCTAACCCTAGTTTGTCAGAACTCAGAAGCATGCAGCAGAAAGTCAATTCAGTCAAGTTGGTCAGAGATGTTCTGATGAAAAGGTGATGGATTCTAAATTAAAGTGGTCATTTGCATCGAAATGCTTAGGTCATCATGAACACCTTCTATGACTCGATCGGTGAAAGTGATCCAAGTCATGTGTCATCATCAAGAGTGTACAACAAGATAGATCAATTACATCAGAAAATCCAATTAGCTCTTTTTCCTGAGAGGAAAATGCATCAGCAAAAGGACTTTCTCATAGAATCCAGGAGTTCAAAAAACAACAGAGACAAACGTTGCAAAAGAGGATTATGAAACAGCATGTCCTTTCTCTGTAGGACTTAATTAAACCAAATGCAAAATGCAAAGAAATATATATATTTAAATGAAAACTGCAAAACGATATGATGACCTTAAAGGTTGAGTGCAATATTGCCAGAGCTTTCCAGTGCTTGAGAAGATGATGAGGCCAACTTGTGCATCACAGAGCACTGAGAGTTCATGGGCTTTCTTCAACAGTCCTGCTCTGCGCTTCGAGAAGGTGACTTGCCTCGTTGCCTTGTTCTCAATCCTCTTAATCTCTATCTTTCCACGACCCATATTTTGCTTCTAGCTACTAATTAAGGGAAAAAGGGAAAAACAAAGAGGATGTATAACTAGCTAGTTGTGGTTTTACTTGCGGGTTTCCTGGTTTTTTTCATGCAGAAGAACTCTAGCTAGTGATTAATCCCAAAAGCCACAAAGATTCATCAGAATTCAGCTACAAACCAAAGGAAAAGTAAATTGCCACTAAAGATGAGGTTTTCAAATATGGGACTAGAAGACACAAAGAAACGAGCAATGGAACATGAGTTTCTGAAACCTAAAAATATAAATCCTCTTTGTTATGTTCATAAAAAGCAGACAGACACACAGAGAGAGAGACAGGGAGAGAATTGGTCTACCTCCTTGGGATATGTGTTTCTGTCAAGGTTTTGAAAATCGGACCGGCCATTGAACCGGCGAAGGGGATGTTCAAGGAAAACCGGGGTTCAACTGGGGTTCAACCGGGGTTCAACTGTTTTATTAAAATATATTAATTTTTTAAGAAAACAGTCAAAATATATTCATTATAATAATTTTATGGTCAAAATTGAAGTCATTCTCAATATATACTAAAATTTGTGTAAAGATAATACTAATTTGTAATAGTTTAGTTGGTTAATGACTTTAAATATTATTAGGAGGTCAAGAGTTCAAGTCTTACTCTCACCATTTTTAAAACTTTTAAATGAAAAAAAGAGGTAAAACCGGTAAAAACCGGCTGGTTCGTTAAAAACCGTAAAAACCGGCCGGTTCAAAACGGTTGTGTAACAGGGAGTTTTTTCCAGTGAACCGGACTGGGGCTTTGTTGAAAAGGCGGTTGAACCGGATTAACCGGACGAACCGGTCCGGTTTTGATAACCTTGGTTTCTGTAGTGGTTGCTTGTAGCGACATATATGAGGAGTTAAAAATAAAATTAGCTATTCTATGTGAAGATGACTTCACAGAGTATGATATCCCACTTGGCTACAATGGTTTCAGTCCCATTCTTCATGACTTGACTGTTTTTTTGACTGATCCCATATGCTAAGTTGATTGCTAATGGTTAACTAAAAAAATAAGCGCAAAAAAAGAGAAAGGGTAAAAATTTCACAAAAAGCAGACCACTTTATCATCCAAGGGAAACTTCCTACGTAAAGTGACAGTAAAACAAACCTTCCTCAAAGGGAAAATGGGGCAGAAGTGGTTTCATGTCCACTTCAACCTTTTGTTTCAGATTCACATGCTCCTTTGCAGGCATCAATTAAAGTACTCTTCTCTAATTCTATGCCTAGCAGTTCACATATAAGTCCTGTCTGTCAACTTGAAGAGTTCTATGACCATCCATCATTCCAGATAATAACTCATAGAAGGATTTTTAATAATGTATCCTCTTGTTGCCTATAACCTATGTATGTCTTTATGGCCCTCCCATTACATATGGTAAAGCTAGTCTTTTGTTCAAAAAGGAAAGGTGATCTAGATTATTTTAATTAATTTCCGGCAGGAAAAAAATTGACAGCGTTACATTAAAATTTTCCTGTGGTAGCACCAAAAATTTTTTCCTGTGGTGCGGAACTGAGGATATGCAATTTATACATGTTGGGATCAATAGGATGTAGTATATATCAAAAATGTTGTAGACCCACAATTCTATACACATTCGCACTTGTATTCAATATTCAATTGACTTCTACTTTGTAATTGGGACAAAGAATTTATTGACCAAGATTAATGGTTACAAAGAAAATTCAAGAGTACAAGAGAAGATATTCTAGACTTCTGCCTCACATCACCCACGTGACATTTTGTGGCATTCGTGGCATGGACAAAATGATGCCGTTTTGTACCATGTAGATTCCGTTAATAGAATGGTAGACAAAAGTATAAGATTAGAAATTTTTATAATACAGGTGTATATACGAAAGGAATAACCTCAAAAATATAGTTGTATAAAGGGAACAAAACTCATAGGTATATTTAGAGAACAAACCCAATAATATAGGTATATGTAGTGTGTTGAAAACCCATAAAATGATTGGAAAACTAGCAACTAAAGAGAATTAGCAATATCACCAGCTAGATCAAAGATGACAAGCATGACTTGAAAGGATTGATGAATCACAAACAAGACTTAATAAAATCAATGAAATTTAATTCTGAAATAAAGCTATTGGTATTGGCAATTACTCCGTACGTAATACAACACTAACTGATTTTTTTGTTTTCCATACGTATTTGGAGCTTTGCCTCCATTAATACCGATCCGACCTAGGTGCGCACCTAATTACTGGGACTCGATGTTTAAACGAACCAAATCGCTTTAGACTAATTAACCCCTCATTGCTTCAATTCATTCATTTTTTGAGCGTGTTAAACACTTAGCTACAGCATTTTCATATTCCCGAGACATATACGTGGAGGCGAGGCGACGACTTGACTTTGGACTGAAAACAGACAAAAGATCCATGTTGACTACTTGACTTCAATAAATCACAATTCCACGCTCTTCATTGAGGTATGGCCCTGCCAAATTCAAAGAAATAAGTGATAGAAGAAGATATTGTCCGTGAATGCGAGAATTGTCATCTAAAATTTGAGTATAAATCATAGGACAGCACCTGCCATGCATAAAATACCCAGAAATTTGTGTAAAGCAGGATCTGACATTGAAAAGTATTAGTAAGAAAAAAAAAAATGGCAATTAATACTGAAAACGAGTGTAAACCAAAAAACCTCCCATCTGTCTCAGTCTAATTAATCACCTGCCTATAAATGCTTGTCAATCCTCTTCATATTTTTGTACCAAGACTACAACTAGCGAAAAGAAAAAGAAATTTAAGCTACAGCATGGCACGCACATCCTTCTTCTTTATCTTCCTATTGACAAGCTACCTGTTCTACTCATCTCCAACTTTTGCCTTCTCTTCCACAAATTATCCACCATGTCATGACCACGAGAAATCTGCCTTGCTCCAATTCAAGGAGAGCCTTATCAGTGATAGGTGCCCATGGGCCTCTTTGGATCCTACGGCATACCCAAAGGTTGAAGGATGGAACCCTCCTAATGGAGAAGAAAGTGATTGCTGCTCATGGGATGGCATCGAGTGTGATGACATAACAGGTCATGTTATAAGCCTTGATCTAAGTAATAGTTGCTTGTATGGCTCCATTAACTCATCTTGCTCCCTCTTCCAACTCTTTCACCTTCGTTACTTAAACTTGGCTGGTAATGACTTTAATGCCTCTCTTATTCCATCTGCCTTGGGCCATCTTCCAAACCTAACCCATCTCAACCTCTCCTATTCTGGGTTCTCTGGCCCAATCCCTTCAAGCATCTCCAACTTGTCCAAGTTGTCTTCTCTTGATTTCTCCAGTTATTATCACGGTTTGGAGCTCAGAAATCCCAACTTCAAAACTCTAATTACAAAGTTGGCTAACCTGCAAATCCTCCATCTTGACCTTGTGGACATGTCATCCACAATGCCTAATGATATCTTGCCCAATTCATCCTCCTTGGTATCCCTTAGTTTGGTGGATTGTAATCTACAAGGTGAATTCCCTACTCGAATTTTCCAACTTCCTAAACTAGAAGTTCTGCTTCTTGACTACAACCACGATCTCACAGGTCACTTGCCAGAATTTCATTCTAACACCCAACTAAGAAAATTGTCAGTTGCGTATTGTAATTTTTTCGGACACATTCCATCTTCTCTTCAAAATCTTACACAACTTGTTTACCTTGGACTGACAGACAACTCTTTCAGTGTTCAGGATACTTCTTTTTTATCAGGGATAGGTAATCTGATCAAACTCACTTATTTATATCTTGACAACGTAAATGTAATTGGTGAAATCCCTTCCTCCTTTGCCAATCTGACAAACCTTTCTGTTTTCTAACATGTTGACAGGTCCACTACCCACATGGCTTGTGAACCTTACCCAATTAACTGAATTTGATGTCTTTCAAAATCAATTGCAAGGAATGGTACCAAGATCATTGTCTGAACTTAAGAATCTGGAAATTCTTGATCTTTCTGATAATAAGTTGAGTGGCCCAGTGGAGTCAGACATGTTTCTTGTGCTGCAGAAATTGCGCATTTTGTATCTATCGCAGAACTCCTTGTCTTTGAATGCCAAAACCAATCTAGATACTACTTTTCCAAAGTTTGAATCACTTGGCTTGGAATCGCTTGGCTTGGGTGAGTTTCCAGAGTGGCTACACAACCAAGATAATTTGCGGATCCTACGTTTAGGGAACAATAATATTCATGGGCAAATACCACCATCAATTTGCAATCTAACTACACTTCAGTGGTTTGATTTGGGAAGCAATGACTTAAGTGGCAGCCTTCCTTCATGTTTGGGCGACCTTAGTGGTAACTTGAGCTATTTGGATATTAGCAAGAACAACCTCAGTGGTATGCTTCCGGATTCATTCTCACCAGCTTGTAATCTAGAGTACATAGCACTAGATCAAAACCGATTAGAAGGGAAACTACCAAGGTCATTAGCCAATTGCAAAATGCTATTGCATCTGGGCCTCCGCAATAATCAGATAAATGATGTTTTGCCCGTTTGGTTAGATTCGCCTCCAGAATTGAGTTACCTCCTGCTAAGTTCTAATCATTTCCATGGAGAAATACCACCATCATTTTGCAATTATACCTCCTCAATGATTGCCCTTCTTTTGGACAAAAATGACTTGAGTGGTACACTTCCTCCATGTTTGACCAATTTTAGCGGAGTGTTATTAAACATTGAAAAAAATAACTTGAATGGCATGATTCCTCAATCATTTTCTAGAGAGTGCAATTTAAAGGTGATAAGACTTGGTGAGAATGGATTAGAAGGGAAATTGCCAAGAACATTGGCTAATTGCAGGGAGCTAGAGTTTTTAGATGTTGGAAATAATCAAATCAGTGATGTCTTCCCTTCTTGGTTAGGGGCACTACCCCAGTTTAAAGTCCTCATCCTAAGATCAAACCACTTCCATGGTGTGATTAAAGATGAGGAAAGTACAAAATCCGAGTTTCCAAAGCTACAAATTGTTGATCTCTCTCTCTCAATAATTTTGTGGGTGAGTTGCCAACACAATATTTCCTTAAATGGAAGGCGATGAAGACGGTGAAACCTGAGCGATTGAGGACCTATATGTCGCTGTGGAATTACTCTGACGTGACAAATTCGTATCAAGTGTACAGCACGTCAATAACAAGCAAAGGGATTATACTGGACTATGGTGCCATCTTGGACAACTTTGTATTCTTTCATCTATCAGGCAACAATTTTGAAGGTCCTATTCCACAAGTGATCGGTGACTTGAAGGGCCTCCGCTTACTCAACCTCTCCAACAACAATCTCAGCGGTGGCATTCCATCTTCCTTGGGAAATTTGTCACTATTGGAGACATTGGATCTGTCAGGAAACAAATTCTCAGGAGAAATTCCACAGGAGCTCACAAGGCTCGGTTTCTTGGAAGTCTTCAATGTGTCTTATAACAACTATCTTTGGGGTGCTATACCTCGAGGGAAACAGTTTGAAACATTTTCCAGTAATTCTTACACAGGGAACCCAAGATTGTGTGGAACTCCTCTGACCAAACAATGCAAGAATTCTGAAGAAAACACATCATCTATTATTCCAGATGGAGAAGAAGTTGATGATGGTGATAATGGATACTCATTCGGGTGGAAACCTGTGTTGATGGGATATGGTTGTGGGCTACTACTTGGAGTGGTGATTGGGTGCATTTTGGTGATCAGGAAATATGAATGGTGTTCTAATACTTTTAGAATTAGACAGAAATAATACCCAAAAAATAGGAGGGCAAGACACTGGTTGGGTGGGTGTAATAGGATGTAATGAAATGGAATAGAATTCATTTGATTCCATTTCATTACATCCTATTACACCCAACCAAACGGTCCCTAAAATTTTTTAACAGGTAATTACAGTAGCATCAACTCTTGCTTAACTAATTGTACGCTTTCTTTTCTCAGTGACTATGGAGCCTAATTGTCTGATTTTCATGATTTGTTGAATTGTCAGGCCCAGATCTACCAGAAGAAGAATACCTTAGCCTCCTCATGCGGTCTTTTCTTTCTTTTTTTTTTTTTAACGTTCGAAATTATTGCATCCTAGGATTCATTGTGCAATATATAAAAGCCTCTTTCTATTGTGCTCGTTGACTGGATAATACAGTGCCTCATTCCTTAGCTTTTGGGCGGGTCTAGATGTGAAGTGATTTATATTTTGTAATATATTTTTGCTATTGTAAACGCTTGACAGTGATTATTTAGTTTTGGCAGCCTCTTAAAAATAGTATTGAATTATGCTTATCATCATCAGAATATCCTTATATGTGTTGGATGCTATGCGCATGAATAATTATTATGCTATGGTTCAAATGTGCTTTTTTATATTGTTCATCAATGATCATTCAGCTTTTTTATCCTTATTTAATTAATTATGCACTAGCATTTTCAAAGACTAAAGAGCCATGATGTGCTTTTTTATACTGTTCAGTTGAAATTAGAAGGAAAATTCTTAAAATAAGATTCCGTGAAAAGTCTCTCACAGTTCACAATTAAGTGAAATTCGAGAGGTTTTCGCTGCGTGGATGCAGCACAACGGATTATCCACAAACGTTATATGCGGTCAAAAAAGGATTTATTTTTGTATCAAAATTATAAGTAAAATAGTAACCCCCCAACTTCTGACATTGCCTTTCTCCATAGACCACAACTGATAGATGTAGCGAGTATCTTGCTAAAACCTGAAAAATTAAGGAAAAGGATAACTAACCTTCACAATTATTTTATAAAATTAACTTTTACGGAAACAATCATACACATAGAATATGTATATAAATGAGCAAAATGATCATCATTTTTGTGTGAGATTCAGCGGGTCAAATTTGATCGATTAATTAGAAAGAAAAACAAATATAGGAGCAGCCCTCATGTCAAAAGGAAATAAGTTTGGTGTTTTTGTCTTAGAATAAGTACGTAGGCTCTAACTATTATAATAACGTGGCTCTTAGTAAAGATTTCAATATTATTAATCGGTTCAGAAGAAATAGGTGATACGCCACGGAGATTATTAAATATTCCCCAGTTCCATGGTTGCCAATCTGCTTTGTATCCTATGCTTGCTGCAAAAAAAAAAAAATCTGCTTTGTATCCTAATTTGGCGTATGTTTTTTTTTGAGGAATAAAATGGTATAGTGAAAAAAATCGTGTAAAGAAAAAACTGTTGGACTCATTACCAATTGTTTTGAGTCATGAATCATGATTGTGGTGGAAACTAAAGATGTAAATGGCCTCATGGGCTCGGGTTATAGACATTGGGGATTGTGGGGAGGAGGGACATGACTCTCTAGAAGAATTTACAAGTTGATAGGGAAATAGTAAAGAAAGTTCAAACATTTATGTCATTCTATTTCTATGGCTGCTGGTCAACTTCTGATTTGGTTTTATAGCAATTGCCACTATTGTCAACATCTTTGTGCTTAAGAAATTTAAACCCCCACATCTATTTAAAAAAAAAGAAAGAAATTTAAACCCAAAAAGGAAAAACATATTTGGGCCATTGACATGTTTCGACCCTTGAGGTTTGGCCTTCGGCATCTTACATGGACAGTATAACCAACCACACCGACAGGCTAAAGTTCTTACGGTAACAATTTATATAGACAAATATTTTGGTTAGGATAACTAATTGAAACCCAAAAAAAAAAAGGTGAAGACTTAATATACAGATTCTTTCTTAACAAAGTGAAGCGGCAATAATCTCAATAACAACATTGACAATCACTTGCTAGGACAAAGACAATGTTTGATTTGAACAAAAAGATTGTACTAATATTTCATGTGTAAATTGTTTAACTCGTTTGTTATGGAGTAAAAAGAAATATGTGCAAAAATGGTTAGCCCACCCACTTCAGAATGCCCACCTTGTAAATTTCAGAGGTCATATGAAATAGAAGTAAGTAACACTTTAATTTAAATAATGTGGAACAGTTGAACTTGAAACATTTCTAAACTCGGAGGATATTAAACACACATCACATTCTACATCATTTTTTTTTTTTTCATAGTCACATTGTACATCATTTGAAGTATGATTATGTATTCATAGTCATTTCTGAATGGTGGAATGATTTCTAAGTAGGACCCTTCATCAGCTGTGGCTCCCACACCCACCAAAAAGAAAAAGGAGTTAGTAAATTTTTTGGTATATTAATCAAATGTATGCTATTTAATAACAAAAAAGAACTTTCCCCAAAAAAAAAAAACAAAAAAGAACTGCTTCTTCTCATCCTAAACATAACAGGAAGATCTAGAAGAAGAAGAAACACTCCCAATATTTTCGTTATCTTCAAAGTGCATCACCAACAATTAAATTGGAAATAAATGGATCATGGATTTACATATAGAAAGAGAAAGAATTGAAAAAGAAGAGCAACATTTTGAATATTATACATATACACTTCAAATTAAAAATCATAACCCATATTTAAAAAAAAAAAAAAGAAGATGAAATTCACAAGAAAAGTCGAGTACCCATTTTTTTTTAATTCAAAGGTATGAAAAGACGAAAAAAGAAATTCAAAACATTACATCGCAGCTGCCGTGGCCCTTCAAATGTAAATTTCCTTCGTTCTAGTACAATAATAATAAAATAATATTTTTTTTAAAAAAAAAACACTAACAGCTGACCAGAGAGACAAGTCCTTCTTCTTTCTTTGTGTCTCTCTCTAGACTTGTCTGTCTTATACATATGTACTCTCTTTACAAGGTTTTCCTTCTCTCTAGAAATTTGTCTTATTTTTCTTCTTCCTTGTTTATGTTCTTTGTGCCTATACATTTCCGTCTAAAGTTTCTTCCTTTACAATCCTCTCTGTCCTCTCTCTCTCTCTCTCTCTCTCTTTGTTTATAGTACTATTTCTTCTTTAAAAAGAGAAGCTCCTATTTTTTGGAGTCTGTGTTCATTTCCACGTTTTGGGTCTCTCTACCATGGCTGGTCGCTACGATCCCAACCCTTTTGAGGAAGAAGAAGTTAATCCCTTCTCTGTGAGTTTCTTCTCCCTTCCTCTCTTGATCTTTACTTGTCTTTTTGGTGCTGCAAGTTGTCATCTTTTTGGCTAAAAAATCAAACTTCACTGCCACTTTAGTTTGTTGTTATTTGAATACGGTTTGGTGGTTCTTGTGTTTTGAAAGAATTGCCGAGCAGTGTGCTTTAGGTAGTTTTAGGGTTTTGATTGTCTAATCTGAAGGTTGACTTTTGCTGAATTATGATTCGTTTGGCTTTTTGATGCAGAAATTTGGTGGTTTATTTCTGCTGTGTTTAATAAATCAATCTTCTTCTTTAAACTTAGTTAATGCTTATGTACTTGTGTCTAATACTCCTATGTTGTGAAACAAATGAAAAGGGTGGATGGGAGGTTGTTAAAATTGGTGGACTTTAGAGTTTGGATAGTTGGTCAATAGCAAAGCTTTTCTGATGATGAAATCATTACATTTGCAATTCTAAAGCTGACACATCTTACCAAAAATGATGATTGCTACGCGATTGTCTCTTTTTGTCTTAGATAAAAAGATTGCTCTTGCTAGGTGGTTATGTGTTCTTCATACTTGGTAATAAGACTATGGAACTTATCTTTGATATAATCCTTATAACCAGGAGCCAGCTGTAAGGGGGAAACAATCAGGGCAGTCTAAGTTTAGTGGAGGTGCATTTTACACAACAGTAAGTCTGGTTGTTTTCCTAAGGTTTGTTTTTTTTTTCAATTTTCACAACAAAGCTGGAACCCGGACTATATTAAGCCACGTTTGACTTTTGTTCCTGATTTACTTCCTCTTCCAATATATGTTATGAACCAGTCATTGATATACTCTAGTTTCGAATTCTTATTTTATTGCTGCTTTTCTAGAGTGTTCCTCCTGCTACGAATTCAAGGCTTTCACCACTTCCTCCTGAACCTGCTGATTTCAATTACAACCATGGTGCAACCGTTGACATCCCAATTGATTCAACTACGGTAATTTCCTTGTTGGTTGCCAGAACAGATATTCCTCGATTTTGCTTCTAGTTTTTCTTATTTATTTATGTTCGCAATATAGGATTTGAAGAAGAAAGAGAGGGAGCTGCAAGCTAAGGAGGCTGAATTGAGAAGGCGAGAGCAGGTATTCATGAGTACTTGACTTCCTTGGTACTTTGGTAATCTTGAGTCTGCCCATAGTCATACTCATTTGATAAGCTTTTTCAGAAACTTCCCCTAGTTGTTGATTAAGTGTATTTCATTCTTTCCAAAGTTAATCTTTTTCAAAAAGCTTCCTCAGAATCTTTCTTGTTTCAAAAATCCCTAGATTATGAGTTGCAACAGTCCTATCAGTGCTGTAAAAATCGTTTGCTATATCATCTGAAAGTAGCCAATTTGCTGTTAGTTTCACTAATCTTCCTTTTCTGATGCTTTCCAGGATGTGAAACGGAGAGAAGATGCAGCTGCACGAGGTAATATTCTTTTAATGTGGACACAATATGGTTGACAATGTGGGCACCATGTGTCCTGTATGTCCTCTTTTTCCTCTAGCCAGATATTGAGTGCTAATATTTGCGCCCTGTAGCTGGCCAACAAGTTTTATTGCATCTGGTATATAGGCCCTCATGTTTAAGACAAGTCTTTTAGGACGAATGAAGTTAGTTATAGAGGTTCAACTGTACTGCCTCTCTTTTGTTGTAATATATAATGCTGGTCCTCCATGATATTTACATTCTTGCTTTGTGGAAGTCCTGGAGTGACTTGTTTACACAAACAATAAACATTGGGTTCTGCCAAGTTATTTCGCATTTTGATTGGGGTGCTAAAAGTTCTATTTTCCTTTGCAGCGGGGATTGTTCTAGAGGAGAAAAATTGGCCACCATTCTTCCCAATTATTCACCACGACATTGCAAATGAAATACCAATCCACCTTCAAAGGCTTCAGTATGTTGCATTCACAACATATTTAGGTACGTGTTTGTTCCTATATGCATGGTGTAGGTAAATGGTGAAGACTGGTTTTATAAACGGTTCCAGATTTGTCTTCTCGGCCTCTTACTATGGCTCCTAGTTGCTTAACAATTCAAGTTGACATAAGAGAAAAGGGTACAAAGCCTTGGCAAGATTCATTGCGCCTAGGAAAAAGTGGTGTGATGCATGTATTGATTTGACCCTTAATATCCCCGCAAAGTCAAAACAAATTTTAGTTACTGAAATCATTGTAACTACAGGGGAAAAGGGTTTGGTTTCATGTTTTTTATGGATTCGATGTCTAAGATGTCTTATGAATGTCTTTGAAGCAGACCTCCAAAAGCTATTGCTTTGTGTAGTTTGAAACTACTGTAGCTTCATTTTGGTTAATCTAGGCAACCTGGATGTAGCGTCTCTTTATTCTTTCCTACGTCTTTCCTTCTCCTTTTCCCATCTGCTGCAATTCTACCTGCAGAAAAGAGACTTGATTTCGTGTTTGTTTTCTCCCCATTAATGACCTTTCTTATTCTTTTTTTTTTTTTTTCATGGATGCCCAAAAGCATACCATCTTTATGTTCAGGCATTGGTGGTGGCTTCCTTCAGTTAAACGCACCTATTTGTCACTAAGTCAAGTTCACATCTCACTATATTTCACGAAATCTATTAATTGAGACCAAAAATCAGATCAGATCAGCTATTGATGGAAAGTAGTAAAACCAGGAATTTGATTTGTTAGCATTGACCTTTCAGGGTCCTAAAGAGATCACTTATTCTATTATCTTATGCACTAAGTGACATAATCTTTGAAGAGTATTCCTCGTAAGTGATTGAATCGTGGTCTTTTGCAGGATTGGTTTTGTGTCTTTTCTGGAATCTCATTTCTGTTACAGCTGCATGGATCAAAGGAGAAGGTTGGTTTAGAAAATTGGTTTTGCATCTCTTGTACATGCAGGGTTTTAGTTCCTTATTTGATATGTTGAATTCCTTTTGTATCTTGATGTTATTACATATTTGCTGTAGGGGTGAGAATCTGGTTTCTTGCCATTATCTACTTCATATCAGGAGTTCCAGGGGCTTACTTTTTGTGGTATCGCCCACTATATCGTGCATTTAGGTACTTTGACTTAAACCTTCCGTGTTACAGTCAAATATCTTTTCGGTTGGGTTTTGTAATCATGCTTTGATCTTCTTTCTCTTTGCAAACGGAGCCTTTGAATCCAAGCAAACCTGCTTCTCAATAGGACACAAATTTGGCTCTTCTGGGAAATCATGTTAAGACTGTTGTGAAACAGTGTATGGAAATGCAACCTTATTTGTATCTTACACGTTAAATTTTATCCACTCTGGTCTTACATGTCAACAAAATAATAACATTAATATTAACCTGATCTAGTTTTGAACGTAGAAATGTTTAACTTTGGAATTGAATCTAACAAAAGTTTTCCCTACTGAAAATAAAATATGAGTACTGTTATTGAGATAAAAATTGGCTAGTAGTTAGGGCTCTGCCTCTAGAAAATCTAACAAAATATAATCTGCTTTGCAATTCTAGTAAGGCATGTATCCTTCTTATATTTGGATAAAATATTGACCGCAAAAAACCCTACTATTGTGATTTCAGTCTGTAGAAAAAGTGTAGCTACTACTTTATAGTGTTTGAATAGAGTAGGTCCTCCCATTTTGTTCAACCACTTATTTACATTGAAATCTTTCTTGCAGGAGTGAAAGTGCTATGAAGTTCGGGTGGTTTTTCCTCCTTTATATCGTAAGCTCTTCTCTTTTCTTCCTCACTATATGAACTTATAAGAACTGGAAATCTAACTTTTTGGTTGTGCAACGCTGTTTCCAGGTTCATATCGGCTTCTGTATTGTGGCTGCAGTTGCCCCTCCTATAGTTTTCAAAGGGAAATCTTTCACGTACGTTTCTATTCTTCATCCTTTCTAGGAAAAGATGTTTCTCACTGATTTTCTTGCCAATTTCATGAAAATGCTTTCTTGATATATGATTATGTTTCTTGACAAGTTCTTTCGCTGATGGTTTTTGGTGTTGGATTCTGAAACAGTGGCATCCTTTCTGCTATTGACGTTGTTGGCAACACCGTAATAGTTGGGGTAAGATATTTGAGCTCTAGCATTCAACATTGCCAGCCTTGTATCTGGTTATTAGTCTACGTTTCTGTTTTGTGTATGATTTAAGCAGTGGAATAAGTTATGAATTCATTTATTTCTTAACTAGGTACCAACCCTTCTCGATAACCAAACTTAAATTTCTGCTTATAAATCGCAATTCTGAAAGTTATTCTTGTCAATCTCTCTTTTTTTCTTTTATAGTAGATGAATGGGACTCGAGCCCGAGACCTCACTCCCTCTTGTGCTTTAACACAAGAGTGCCAATGGCACATTGCTTGTATTTCTTTTCTTTAGGCAAGATAATATAAATTTATTTTCCTTTGCTTATAGATCTTCTACTTCATCGGATTTGGATTTTTCTGCCTTGAGATATTGCTGAGCATCTGGGTTCTTCAGGTCCGTATCCCTTTTCCAATTTCCATTCTGAAACATCACAATAAACATGCATAGAGTGATTAGAGGTATCATGCAGATCCTGGAAACTTTCTGATGAGTTTTTTCCACTTTGTTATGCAGCAAGTATACATGTATTTCCGGGGCAGCGGGAAAGCCGCTGAGATGAAGCGTGAGGCTGCAAGAGGAGCACTAAGAGCAGCAATATGATCTGCTTTCTGAGAAGGCAACATGCAGACTGTATCACTGGATTTAGGTTGTACATGCCGATAGCCTCGACTGGGGTAGGAGCATTGCTTGCTTGTGCCTGGAGATTGTTGTTCCTTTTTAGACTAATTTCTTTACTTTTCATTGTTTGTTTTGAGTCTTTACTTTTCATTGTTTGTTTGAGTGCTACGTTCTTGTAAAGGTTATAGTGAGAAGATAATCAAAAGTTTTTGCGAGGTTGCCCTTTTATTGGAATACACATTTCTGTAGTTGCCATGCATATATATACATACATATGATAAATTGCCTTACAATTTGGATCATCTGTGCTTTTTTACATTTCTGCAACTTGTATTTCTATTCTGCCAAAGTGGCATTGACTGGACATGTTCTCAATCTACTGCTTTGTGGGTTTTCCATTTTAATGCCTTGGATGTAAGATCAGGGTAAAATGGAGTTGGAAATTATTCAAATACTGATAATCTCTCCTATAAGCGAGGAGAACTGCCCGTGGATCATTGTTGCAACTTTCACGAGCAACAATGTTCATGAAAAAGATCATTGTTGCAGCTGCGTGATCTTTTAGGAACAGGATGGAAGAATGAAATGGAAAGGCCTACTATTCTATCTTCGTGCCTTGCACAGTAAATTCTAAAACTTTTTAAGCTTCTAAATTGGAGGAGTGCTTGAGCAAAAGTATACTGTACTCAGCTATCTAATAATGGATGCCAAGTTAATTTTCTTTTAAGTGATAGGCACTGCTGGCTGCTGCAACTTGATTAGTACACAAATGGAAGAAGGCTTTTCATTGCTAGTTCTTTCTTCCTACATCCTAACTAGTTCCCATGTAGGCCTTTTCCCTCCGCAGAATTGGTAGCGTTTTGACAAGACTTGGTTAAAGTATATGCTTTAACCAATTACTAACATGCTTCCAATTTAGCAAATCTTCCACCTTCCAAGCCTAGTCCTCCTACTTGAAAACCCTACCCCCTACCCTTCTATCTATCAATCAAATCAAGGGATCCAAAGTTGATTTGCAAACTATCAAATTAAACAAGCAAAAGCAAACACACCACAATAGCTAGAGCAATTACCATGCTCTTATTTTTGGTCACAACCATATAAAGATAAAAACCTTCTGCCAAGCCAAAGAAAAAGAAAACCACGATAGAGCATAGAAAATTCAAGAGTTTTCTATAAACTCATACATCCAACACTATAATACTATATAGTAATTATATATATATTACACACGTAATATCCATGATTAAACTGCATCAAGTACCCCACCACTAACAGCAGAAAAAAGTAGAAACTATGACCCCAGCTATACTGCCTGCCATACCCTCATGCTTCTTGTACCTTAGCTAGCTTGCTTTACTTCAACAATAAGCAATACACTTCTTCTTACAATCCATGGTGCACCCACCACCGCCGCCACCACCGCCGTACCCCTTCCCTGACCGGCTGTAGGAGGTGAAGCACTTGGCAGGACACGTCAGCTTCTTGTTGTAACATGGACCCTTGTCTTTGCACACCACACTAGGCCTAACAACACCACCTTTAGAATACCCTCCCTTGGGACCTCCATACCCGGCTCCATACCCGCCACCAATGATACCATTCCCCCACCCTTTGCCAAAACCGGGTATGTCGAACCCGGGGCCCGGCCCGAAGAACCCGCCTATACCACCACCATCATTTCCAGTTCCACCACCACCACCACCTTTGTTGTTGTTCTGGTTGCCAGTGGAGGGCTTGCCTTTAGATGGTGGCTGCTTAGTAGCGGGTTCGGTTCGGGTTGCAATGGAGAGTGAGCATGAGAAGATGAGGAGGATAGCTACAAGGAAGAAGGTAGTGATGGTTTTCATCTTTGTGGAGATTTTGGACATGGGAAAATTGCAAGTGTGATGAGGAGAGAGGAGAGTGGTAGTGGAAGGGAATATTTAAAGGAGGGGAGCTTAAAGGCATTTATGGCTTGAGGGTCCAGAGGACAGTTGAGGAGAAAGGGTCTCTCCATGAAAGCATGTTGGGTAGGTTGGCTGCAATTATGGCTATTTGTTTTGAGCAAGGAAATATGACACTTCATTCTTCATTACTAATTCCTTTTCCATAACGTTTTCTTTTCTAATAACTTGATACAATAAATAGTATTTTAAGTCAAATTGGTAAGTAGAGATATTTTTCACAACTTCCTATCTCTGAAATGAAGTTTTTTTTTTTTTTTCCTTCTAAGAAAGTAAGAGAAGTTCAACATTTGAAGTATATAGAGCTTTCTTGAATTTGTTGCTTTTGTGTTAGTTTAATTATTTTAGTGTTCTTTTACAAAAGAGATTGCTGTCTTGTAAAATATTGGCAGTCAATACCATATACGCGTCTAAAACCTGTGCTCTCTTTAATGGTTTCGTTGGAATTTATCTCCTGGCCCCCAGTATCTCTTGCGGATCTTGATGTATGCGGAAATGGGGTTTTTTCTTTTAAGTATACTGATGTACATGCTAATTGTTAAACCCTATATAGCTCACTAATTATTATGCCTATGCTTTAGTGGGAAACTGAAAACGTTAAAGTTAGGTTCTCTCCATCATACTTTGGATATGGTTCAATACTCTCTTTCCATTAGCCTCTCTTTTTGAGATCTCAAGGAAATTCTCTCTGTAATATTCGATGGAAGGCTTTTTTTTTGGTGTCAATATGGAAGGGTATATAGATATTACTATGAGTTAAAAGAAATGGTGAGTATAGATATTTATGTCAGCAATCAGCATACAAAACTAAATTTGAAAGAGGATTTCAATGGGATTGGACAAGTAGACACAGCCATGCCTGCTAGTACTATAAAGTACCAAACCACATGGTGTCAGCAATAAAGAAAGCTTCAGCTGTAGGGGGGTGAAGCTCATAAACATGAACATAAATGTAATGACCCTCCCCAATCAGAAGACTCATTAATAGATCAAGCTGACCTATCCATGCATTACCATCCACCACCCCAGTATACATGTTTCAATTCAATGCCACATTTATACATGGTAGTGCTCAAGTCAACATTTTTCTGCTGACTAAGTGAGATTGATCTGATCTGCACTTCATGCATGGTTTATTGGTACCTATCATGAGCTCATAATATTTTTTTTCCTGTTACCATCTCCTGTGGGTTTGTTGGTCAAGGCTCCTACATATCCAATTGGCACAGTGCATATGCATGCAACCTATGCTTGGATGATTGAACTTCAAGTGTTCTTGAGTGGATATTATAAGATTTAGAAAGGGAAGAAAAAGATTATGACTTATGGAAGGAAAGAGATATATATAGAATTAATTCATTGCCTTCAGGCCCCAAACATAGTGGTATCCTCCCGGTCCAGTGCTACCAAGCAAGTAGCCTGACAAAAGAACAAGATGGATTTATAAGGGAGGGGGCATACTGATAATTTTCTTTTTCTTATGCCCATTATATTTTTACAACAACCTAAATTTTGTTCTTAGTAATCACCGGAAAATGCTCTAACCATTAGCCATTAAGTCATCAATTCTTCCTCAATGATAATTTCCAAAGTCAAAAACGGTTTGCCTGCTCTAACCATGAGCTATCCGTGACAATTAAAGAGAAGTTTTGACTTCTGATTTTGTTGCACAAGCTGGTGTCAATTTTTTCAAACAAATCTGTGCATCCGTAGCCTCATTGATGTTGCATGTTAGTGAATATCAACGGGACTTAATTGGGCGACTATACACTTGGCCAGATTAGCTTGATTCTGTGGGGTTAGCATTTATTGCCAACCATATATCCTCAAGCCATGAATTTGTTTTTCCTTTCAGATTAGATGAAGCACCTCAAAATTTTCTGCATCTCCACAGATGTTCTCCCAATTAAACTAAGACTAGGGATGGTAAAGCTATTTACTAAACCTGTTATCTAGATATAGTAAGATCTTAATACTATAAAACAGCACTTTAGTTGCAACATTATTTGGTGCAAACTTTTTTAGTGCACCTGGACTTGTAATTCTTGTATTAAGAAATTAAAGCAGAGGCGTTCTGTTTCACCAATTTATTTATATAATTGTTGCACCAGTCTCAGTTTGGCTAGTTTATGCTGCTTTATGCAATACTAGCCATCTATGGGTTTTCTTCACTTTTGTGTTCTTTGGGCTGGCAATACATATAACCTAAACAATTATATTCTTTGGGTTTATGGTCTAGAATAATATAATTGTAACTCAAGGTTGCAAATTTACAAGGTCTAATCTAAGTCTAGCCCAATCAGAGCCCCCAAACTTAATTGATTCTGGCTCACAAGCTTACCAGCAATAGGCCACAACCTACAACGAATCAAAAGTCTATTGCAGGTTTTAATACCATAGCTGTTCTATTTACTGCTAAGTTTGACAAGGTTTCTTTGGATGCCAGGTATCAGCCGGTGAACATGAATGTTGAAAAGCTGGATGTGGAAGCCTGAGAGTTTTCTACCACATGGTGGACCAATACGGCAATACCCCGTTGAAATATTACAACCTTAGCTTCATGCGCACATACTATGTTGTATTAACCTAACAGTAATCTCTTGAAAGAGCTATATACAATCACATAAGATACCAATTGAAACTTCAAAGACACAATCTGTCAACAGAGGAAGACTATAACACTTGCTTGGATTTATATCCCGAGAATCTAACAACCATGATCTTGTTCAAAGTCCAGTAAGGCTTTTTTCTGTTTAGCTCGCAGATAAGCCTGTTTATGTAGCTTATGTGCAATAGAATGAAAGCTATTAACTCTGTAGTCCGTCCCTAAAACCATTGGAACCAACTGGACATAGGATGTGTAAGTGATCAAATGTCTAGGACCAAATTATATATATTATACCACCAAAGGTGCTAGTAATCTGAAGAATATACATAATACAGCACGGAACCTGAACTCCCTAGTAAGACTCACATTCGTGCGTTACAGATTGCTTCCTGCAGCAATTTGAGGTGCAAATGTTTTATAGGTTGCAGTTTTCTTTCGCTATACAATTGAATTTCTACAAGCCTGAGCAGACAGGGAAGCATACTGATTCCGAAGTAAGGAAAAGATGAGAAAGATACAAAAGAAATTCCGTACCTATCCTGCCTTTTACAGCCGTTTGCTTGCACCTATGTGAGGCAAGGATGAACTTACAGACTGGAGGAGTTCCAGCTAGCATCAACTGCCTTGATAATCTTGTCATGTAAGTTGGCTCCAGCACAAGCAATTATTCCCCGGTCAAGACCTTCCAAGTACATACCTTTCGAGAAGTCCAGCGGTTGCCCTCCAGCATCTGTAACCACCCCACCAGCCTCTTGTATAATCAGAACACCAGCAGCATGATCCCATATCTTCTCCTTGTAGCCAGACCTTGCGAACTTCATGAAAACCTCAGCATCTCCACGAGCTATGGCAGCATACTTCACCATGCTGTACACACGTAATGGTTGCTTTCTGCAGCCAAAAGAGATGTATGAGTTTTCTTTTTCCATACAGCTGACCAATCTCCTCTTGCTTGATATTCTGTTTTATGTCTGGCGTGTTAAAAATTGGTAGTAATTATCATTCATACTAGGGCATTTCTCATCAATGAATGCAATTTCCCTCCATTGATAAGTTTTCATCGTATCTGGGGAGCTCAGCAATCTTGCAAGTATGATAACAACTCACTGGGCCTTGTCTTTGTACAATGGTTATGGTTTTTCAACTCCAACACTTATTGAAAAGGGAACACAGACAATATTTGAGCTTTAATATCATTCCTCAGAGAGTCAATAAACTGTATACCTAAATGCAGACTAACTAGGAGAAGAAAAACAATGAGAAGGATGTATAACCAATAGCAGAGTGACTTGGAGAAGGAAAAGGGTGAAAAGAATATGCACCTAAGCCCAACGCTGTGAGCTAGTCCTGCAGTGAAAGAGTGATCTGAATTTGCCTTCTCAACTGGTTCGCAAAATGTTGCCAATGCTGGATTGTCAATAGAGGACACTTGAACTGGCCTTGCATGGTTTGGCCATACAAATTGTTTATGTCCTTGTAGCAGAGGCTGCATCCAAGCCTTGCCTGTTCCTCTTTGTGCATATATCACACAACCTTTATCCCAAGATTCAGACGTTGAAGGGGTAAGCTTAGATATGATTCTGTGGTACCGATGATGATAACCTAGCCACTCCTTCCTCATTGGGTAATTAGGGCAACCAAGAACTCCAAGAACAACTTCTCCATCCTCTATCAATGATAAAGCAACAGCATATTGATCTCCACGTACAAAACCCAACGTACCATCAACAGGGTCAAGTGTCCAAAATCTTCCTGAGGGGCCTCCAGTTGAGTTGCAACGACTGATAGCTTCAAGAACTTCTGAAGTGCCAAGGGTGATTCCTGGAGCTTTAATACCAAAACGTGGTGCTTCAGCCAGACATTCATTCACAGTTTGAACAACAGCTTCTAATAGGTCAGCTTTGTCTGCCTTGGAGAGCGTTTGAACATCTTCCTCAGCAACAATGGACAAATTCCTACTCACTAATGACTCAGACAGAATCCAACTAACAGTGGCTTGAACGCTCCAATCTAATTTACATGTCATGATGGATAAAAAGAATAAATTAACATGTCATAGCCACAAAAATTAAATCCAAGACGGTTCACAATAATAAATTTACTTGTATACGAGGATAACAACTGAGCTAAACCAAAAATTCAATTAACACGTATAAAGATGCCTACTACACGGTAGACTCTCACTCCAAGAAAAGAATAAATAATGCCAATGGACTATTGATCATTTGATCTTAGGCTGCTGGGTGCTACATGGCTCTATGCTTTCAATTCAAATCAGGGAAGATGTAAAATCGCTTTAATAAACATTTGGACTCTGCAGTTTCTCTCAAAAATACATGGAGCAACATAGTACGGGAAGAAAAGAAGCAGCAAAATCCTCAGGGGTGCTGGTCCAGCCAAAATTTCAACCGTCAAGCTTATACTTCATAGACTAAGAGAAAAAAAAAGAAAAGAAAAAGAAAGTTGCGAACATCTATTTGAAAGTATCAAGTCAAAGAGAATTGTCGAAATGAATATTTTAGACCTTTAAAAGGTTAAGAAATGATGTCTATCTGGACTTTGGAGAGAGTATAACTGGGTTGATAGTTACCTTGGAAAAAATCAAGTGGATAACTATTTTGATCAGCATGTGTGTTCACGATGTCAAAAAAAAGAATCATACATATTCTACGTCAGAGTAAAAGATGCAGAGCATATTGACATAAACTGCTGCTTCTTTGATTAGCTTCTAGTGAAAATCACATCTAGTGTTCCTCTATCCAGAGTCCAGACAGACTGCAGGTGTGGAAAATGAATTTGCATGAATGGTAAAAGTGAGAGGGATTAGGAAATTGACCTAATGGTAACCGAATCAAATGAAAATTTCCTATGAATCCTCTTAGAAGTATGATAAAAAGCAACTGCAGAGGCAGAGAAGATGCACCTAATAGAGGACGAAACAAATAAAGCAAGACAATAACAGAAGAGTTGATCAGCTAAATTAATGGATCCTTCTACCCAGCCTGGCTTACCTCATTCCATCCTCTTTTACATTTCGAGTTCCCTATTGCGACTTAAAGCTTTGAAATCGGTTATGAAAGTAATAACAGTGCCAAAGTATCTAGCTTTTGCCACACCAGTGTATTGTATACCAGCAGGTTTCAACTTCAACTACCTACTTACTTGCCCTTCCTCTTCCAGGTAGCACACAACAAACAAGTGCAAGTTGCACATCCATCGATGAGTGGAATTCTTTTTTTTATTGAAAAGTGAATGGAATCATTCCAAATTTAGGTGGCAAGAAGATTAATTTATTTATCAATGCATCATTGCACTTCCACCATGTTGGTCACATGCTCTGGTCACCTCAGCAGTAAAGGATTTGGGATAGCATCTACACTTGGGGCACTAAGATGAGTCACTATGAGACACAAATGTCAATTCATGCCATAGCAGCTACTTGGATGCAATAATTGTAAGTCTAGAAGAAGGTTGTGATGTCTGAACACAAAAGGAAACAAAGGTAGATATCCCTGATGAACCAATCACACAACATGAAATAACAAATTGAATAACAACGAACAACCATATCTCCTGGAGTTCAACAAACAAAGGTGTAAAGAGAAGAAAAGAGGTTTCGTCTCATTCATAACTTGTTAACAATCATATCCTAAATGCAGAATTCTCAATCAAAATCCTACCCACCAATGCCGAATTCAAGACCAACAAAGAGTTAAACAAAAAGGTAAACCAAAGACAACCCATTTCACATACAGAGAGATAGGAGTGACTTCACAATACATACCTGCAACGGTAACCGGAGAATTGTCATCCTTGGCTTGGACATGAGTGGTGGTGGCCTTAGAAATCAAACTTTCCTGAACTTTCTGGCAGAGGAAACAAGCTATTTGTACAGCTCTGACGGCAACTTCCAATTCGTTGGAGTAATCTTCAGGGTCTTGAGATGAAAAGCCCAAGTCTTTGGGATCCTCCATTACCGAAGAAGAAGAAGAAGAAGAAAGACTGTGGCTTTGTTTTCGTTTGGTGATAGAACAATGAAGGAGGAGAGGGTTGCTATGGTGGTGGGTTTTATGAGTGCTTGGTAATAAGCAGGAGAAGAAACCTGCTCCTCCTACGAGGTTGGGGGAGCATCTTCTTCTTCTTAGTTCCAGGATACGTGGAACTCTGGCTGCCAAATTAGCACAGTTTAAAGTCATCTTCTCTTCTTTATGGTAAAATCCTCCTCCTCTATGTTGTTTGATTATATGTGTATCTTTGAATTTTTGTTGATGTTGATAAGAATAGAATAAAAATTATAACTTTTTTTTTTATACTTAAAAGGGTATCTCCTACAAAATGCGCACCCTACATATTATCGTTTGAATATGTCAAGTTGAAGAATATTAAGATTTTTTGGTTTAAAAGTTTGAAGAATGAAGAACAATAAAAAAGGGATGATTATTTTCCTCAAAAAAAAAGCAATGATTTTTTTTTTATTCGGTATCAAGAGTTTTATCCCCACTAATTCGAATCAGTAAATCTCTCAATGGGGACTTTTTTGCATACACATGTGCTCAAATTACTTAAAACAGAATTAAATTGTTTACCACTTAAACCAATCCTACCAATAATTATAAAACAGCAACTAGTAGTAGGCCTACGTATGATCTTGGACTTGAAGAATTGGACCCGCTTCGCCGCTTCCTGGTGGCGTTTCTTCAAAGTTCAAACGAAATGTGGACCCTTTACTGGGAGTTGATAAAGACAAATGAAAACCCGTTACCGGAAAAAATTCAAGAAAAAACAAAAACGGAAGAACACAAATGAAAACAAACACCGCCAATCAGGAGGGTCTCCTAATATGAGTAGTCTCATAATTCTCACCACTCAGCGCAATATTTTTTATTTTTACTCTAAATCTTAAATTTAAAATTCTAAATAGAACTATAAAACCCAAAGTCTTAAGAATTAAAAAGAAATCAAGTTCTTTGTGTATGCAAAAAATTCTCATTGGAAAACTCACCCACCATACTCAAGTGCACCACCAAGATCGAACCGGATTAGTTAGGGCAAAGCTCAGATACCGGATAGAAAACCAAAAAAAAAATGAAGAAATCAAGTCTCACCAAAAGAAGTTTTGGTCAACACTTGTGTGATACAAAAGAAAAATAAAAATAAAAGAACTAGGAAAAGTTTTAAGTAAGACTACTCTCTTCTCTCTAAAAAAAAAAAAAAGTAAGACTACTCTCCTAGTTTCACTACTTAGAGAGGTTAAAGACCGTAGCTAGTAAAATATTGAATGGTATTACATGGATGCTTAAAAACATCATTATGTTACCATAAAAAAAAATTATCATTATGTTATGATTTTAGGTTATGGATATTTTTTAAAAAAATATATGAATAGAAAAAATATTAAAAGTTGATCTATGAACTTATCAGGTTTTATGAGTGACCCCAAAACAATATAATTACTTAATAGATAGTGTCCAGCGGCGGCTCGGGGCCGAGGGCCATGACCTCCCTGAGTTTTTATTTTTTTTCATATAAGTTCTATCATGATATATTCATAGTTTCTTGAATTTTTAATTTTTTCCATACAAGTTCTATCGTAATATATATTTGACCCTTCTAAATTTTATTTTTCATATAAATCCTTATTATTACACCCAAAATATATTATATTAGCTCCTTATAATTTAGCTTCGCCACTAATAGTGTCGATGTGACATCATTAATAAACGAATCGTCATACTCAAATTGAGGAATTGAAAGTATTTACCTATTTAGCCCGATGCGGACATAATCAATACTTACAAAATACTCTTGTTATATTAATTCATTTCTTGTGAGTTCGACAATAGATAATTACTGATCTCAGGAATTAATGCTGCTCCAAGTGGTTTCAACTTGAATTGGTATGCTTTGCTTTTCGTCCCGGACTGGGGAACCTTCCCTGAGCTAAATTTTTCTTTTTACTAAAACACCATCACTACTGGCTCTTTTCATTTTCCTTCTAATGGAACTGATATTTAAATTCGTTGGATATTTTTCATAAAATAACTAATGAAACATCAGAATCAATCACTCCCAAATTGACAAGATATGTCATTATTTATCATGTGACTAATAATTAGTCACGCCAAGAGAAAAAAAAAAATGAAACTGCATAACCCACCAGCTATTATGTCTTGTACTATCTGCTTTTATTAGATCGTGAATAATTGAAGGACCATATTCTGCAATTCTTTTATGTAATTGATCTACTAGGTTGGCCGCGTACATTTGGTGATGTATCTAGACCTGAATTTGGGTGCAATTAGGAAGAGAAAGAGCAGTACAGAGTAGGCGAGGGAGGGAAGAGGAAACAGGAAAGGGAAAGGAATGTTTGTTGTTTATTGATCAAAACTGACTGGTAAGTAACAGCTGATGCCAACGGTTATTTGAGCACAGTAGACTGTTCGCAGCCAATGGTAACAAGACACCTGTCACTCTAGTCTAACCTTCTAACAACGATCAGACGACATGTCGTCTAGTATGGGTTGGGTTGCTGATCACGACAATGTGTTTGGTTGTACCTAGACCGCAGCAAGAAAAACAATCTAGGTCTTGTAACAACATCTTCTCTAGTGCATTCTCAAAAAAAAAAAAAAAACAACATCTCTAGTGTACTTATCTACTAATCGCATGCCATGACGAGAGGTGTTTGATTTTATGCCAAATTAATCCAAAACTTGACCATATCATGGCCACTATTTCAATAGTTACAAGTTAAGCATGTAAGAGCTTTGGGATAGCGTGATGTCATCTAAGTGGTAAATGACATATATAAGATTTGTATTCTTTTAATTATTTCTTATAGGGGTTTATATTGTTTTTTTTGACACCTTTATATGAGTATATTTTCTTTTTTTTGGTTGAAAACCGAGATGTATATTAAGAATATACTTGAGTAAGGTACATGATTAGGAGACGGTTGCTCACACCGACAACTATCTTTAAAAAGAAAGCGTATACTACCTTTTTTTGGCATGTGGCAGTTTGTGAAGCGCTTTCAGGCGTTATATACTGTATATGGGCCCTACTTCTGAATTTTTTTTCCAAAAAATCAAATGTTAGGATATTTTCAAATGAGTTTTTTTAATTTTCTAAATTCATAAAAAAGGAAAATAAATTTCATAATTCATTAGTTTTGATGCGTTTTTTCTTTTTAGTTTTTTTAACAGATATAATCAACATGTTTGAATATAGGCTAATTGTTAAAAAATGGAATCGTTTATGGCAAAAAAAAAAAATGGAATCATTCTTGGAATAGAATTGGCATACTAATTAATAAACCCTTCCCCCACAAACAGACGACAGGATTTTGGTAAATTGGTAAAAAAAAAAAAAAAGAATTGCCCCAATCAATCAACAAAAGAAAATATCTTTTTTTCCTCTATGTTGTTTGATTGATTATAATGTGTATCTTTGAATCTTTGTTGATTTTGATAAGAAGAGAATAAAAATTATCGTTTAAACATGGCAAGTAGAAGAATATAAAATTTTTCGGATTAAAAAACTGAAGAATGAAGAAACAAAGTGGAGGATAATTATAAAACAGTAACTAGTATGATGTTGGACTTGGAGAATTGGACCCGCCGCTTTCGGTGCCGTTTTACTGTTTTAAGTTTTATGTTTTAACTTCTAGAAAAAGCGGACCCTTTTACTTGGGAGTTGATGATAAAGACAAATAATTGTAAATAGGTCCCATTGTGTACCTAGAAATTTTGGCAGAAAGGCTAACCCATCCCATCCTCATTCAATTCAAAATCTTTATGATTCTTATTATGTCTTAATCTGAATTTAGTAAATCCTTTGATGTGTCTTAACAATGGGCGGTCCTAAGATAACAGTACTAACAGAAAAAAAATCCATTTCTCATGAGTTTTTTTTTTTTTTGAGGAAAAGGATGATTGTATTAATCAGCCAAACTGGCAAGAAATAATATCAGCCGACGCAATAGCTAGTGCATCAGCCGGAAAGTTATGAAACCAGAAGTGTTCCTGGCGCAAAGATAAAGCTAAGTGGCAAATAAAATGTGCTGCTTTATTACAAGACCTTATAGCAAAAGATGCTGTAAAAGAAACAAAAGATAAAGCAATCCAACGGATATCCTCTATCAGCAAACCCAGGGGAGTGTTGGAGCGAGTCGCAGATTGAAGACGATTGGCAATCTCCTGACAATCCACTTCCAGCAGTACATGAGGGAGTTCCATCTCTCGGGCCAGAGCAAGACCAAAACGAGCCGCATAAGCCTCCCCAATTGTGGCATCCTTAATAGCCAGATAGAATTTGGTCCCCATTGCCATGACCTCACCAGCCGAGGTCCTTATAATGACCCCTACTCCTATCCCGTCTGACGGGAGCACAGCTACGTCCGTGTTGATTTTGACACACGGATGAGGTGGTGGAACCCAGGAGCTTGGTCGAGGAGGAGGAGACCTACGTTGTGGTACACTGTTCGCCTCCTGATAGGCCTGGAGAAGGAGAAGAGCAGGCTGAACAATAGTATCCGGACGGGATAGTTGTTGCTGAAAGATAAGGGCATTACGCGCCTTCCACAAAGACCAACAAATAGAAATAGCCTGCAGCAAGATGCCTTCGCCAAGAGCTGAATGGATATGTTGGAGCCACTCGCCTAGGTCCCTACATTGAGTATCGCAAATCGATAATGGGACAGGGCTAATTCTCCATACCTCACGTGACTCAGGACACTGACAAAAAAAAATGCCAGCTAGTCTCCTCATGGTTAGAACATCGGGGACAGGTGGAATCCACAGGTATGAAGCGTCTGATAAGGTTCGAACGAACCGGTAGAATATCATTGCAGAGACGCCAAATGAAAGACCGGAGTTTGGGAGGGATATGCATCTTCCAAATAAAACGCCACCAAGGCGAGGAACAAGTGTCTACAGAGGAAGAGGCATCAGCAGACAGAGGATGTAACTCCGACAAAGCCAAGCCATACCCCGACTTGACTGAGTATATACCGGAAGCAGTGTAATGCCAGAAAAACGAGTCGGTCGGAGCACGACAACTTAGAGGAATACTGGTTATAAGATTGGCCTCCTCCCTCGAAAAAATAGCATTGATGAGGGAGTAATTCCACTCGGTAACAGACCCATCCATAAGCTCGCGAACACAGGCATCCTCTTCTAGGTGTATAACCGGAGAAGACATAGTGAAATGGTCATCACAAGGAAGCCAATTGCCCTTCCAGATTCAAATTCTAGTTCCGTCACCTACTGCCCATCTAGTCCCCTTTGTCGATATGAATTGAGCCTTCATGATACTCCTCCAAGTATAGCTAGGGTTGTAGCCCACCTTAGCATGTAAGAAATCAGACCGAGGGAAATAACGAGCTTTGAGAACCCGAGTCAGGAGACAAGAATCATTCTCCATCAATCGCCAGCCTTGTTTTGCAAGAAAAGCAAGGTTAAAAGCCTCTAAAGATTGGAAACCCAAACCACCCGCTGCTTTCCTCTTGCAAAGGCGTTCCCATGCTAACCAGTGTAACTTCCTTTTGCCATCCCTGTGCCCCCACCAGAACTTTCTAATAAGAACCTCCATTTCCGCACAAATCGAGTCAGGTAGCTTAAAGCAAGTCATGACATAATTGGGTATCGCTTGGGCTACCGACTTCACAAATAGCTCTCGCCCTGCATCAGATAAATACTTTTCCTTCCATTGTCCCATCTTCTTTACAAGTCTATCTCGGACATAAGAGAAAATTAGCTTTTTGGAGCGACCAATCATAGCTGGCAAGCTAAGATATTTATCGAAGGTTTCAACAGCCTTAACACCTAGATCCCTTTGGATCTGAATTTGTAGCTGATCAGGAACATTTCGGCTAAAAATGACCTCCGATTTATCAAGATTGATCTACTGACCTGAAGCCAATTCATACTTACGCAGGATATCAAGTAAAGTTCTAGCCTCCAAGACAGAGGCTCGGGCAAAGAGGATACTATCATCAGCAAAAAAGAGATGCGAAATCATAGGAGCAGTAGAACAGACCCTAACCCCATGTAATGAATCCGACAACACGGCCTTCTTAACCAGGGAAGCAAAACCCTCAGCACATAAAAGAAAAAGATAAGGGGAAAGGGGATCACCTTGACGAATTCCCCTCTGAGGCACTATTTTTTATTGGGGAGACCGGTTGATTAATAGAGAATATGTCACTGAACGAACACAACGCATCACCAGCTGCACCCACTTTGAACTGAATCCCATCTTGTACATTATCGCCTCCAAAAAGTCCCACTCAACTCTATCATAGGCCTTGCTCATATCCAGCTTCAACCCCATCCAACCCTTCTTACCACTACAACCCTTTTTCATGAAATGAAAAGCTTCAAAAGCTAGAAGAGCATTGTCAGTAATAAGTCGACCAGGAACAAAAGCACTCTGTTCTTCACCAATACACTCAGGTAGTATCAACTTCAGCCGGTTAGCCATGGTTTTAGTGATAATTTTGAAGATGACATTACATAGACTAATAGGTCTGAATTGACTACAAAGAAGAGGATGCTTAACCTTTGGAATGAGTGTGACAAAAGTATGATTCAGAGGGGAGGGATCAGCCCCATTATTAAGCACATCAAGAACCATCCGACATACATCATCTCCAATCACCGTCCAAAACTTTTGAAAGAATAGGGGTGGCATCCCATCAGGCCCAGGAGCTTTGGAAGGATGCATCTGTGACAGAGCCGTGTACACCTCCTCTCGGGAAAAAGGTTTATCCAAGAGGGACACCATATCTGGGGAGAGACGTTGATCAACTACCTCCAGAACAGGGTCCATATCCAAACCACCACCAGAGGAGAATAAGGTCGAATAGAAACCATTAAAAGTCGATGCAATCTGATCCTTACTCGTCACCCACTGATCGGCGGCATCAGTTATCCCCTTAATGCCATTGACTTTCCTCCGTTGTTCAGCTTTGTGAAAGAAATATTTAGTGTTCTTATCTCCATCACGCAGCCAAGCAACTCGGGACCTTTGCCTCCACATCACTTCCTCTTGGTGAATTAAAGTTTCAATCTCTCTACATAACTCCTTTGACCGAGCCACCACATCCGGAGATTGAATCTGGCAGTTCAGAGCAGCCAGAGCCTCCCGTTTCTTTTTTATAGAAGACGTGACATGGGCAAAATTTGCTTTGCTCTAGCTTGTAAGCATAGACCCACATCGAGTGAGCTTTGTCTGGATAGTACCAAGTGGGTCATCCTCAACCGGTTGCTCTCATGCAAGATTAACAGTTTGTGCACACCTCTCATGTGATAGCCATATCTCCTCAAAGCGAAAAAGCCGAGGTCTAGAGGAGGGATGGTGAGCATGAGAATCCAGTATCAGTTTGAGAGGGCAATGGTCAGAACCCTGTCTAGGAAGGTGTTTAACTAAAGCATGGGGAAAAAGTTCAGACCATGCCATTGAAGCCACAAGACGATCTATGCGCTCCTCAATGAAGGATCCGTCATCATGGTTATTTGCCCAAGTGAACTCACATCCCACAAAACCCAGATCATGGAGGTCCAGATCCGTCAAGGTATCGTGAAAAGCTTGCATTGCCGCAAACTGTCGAGGGTTGCCTCCTCTCTTCTCCCACTGAAACAAAATCTCGTTGATGTCCCCCCCACACAGCCAAGGAAGTTGACAATCTCCCGCAATATTTCTCCACAAGTCCCATGTCCGCCATTTTTCTGTAGATTCGGGCCAACCATATAAACCAGTGAAACGCCATGAATCAGTAGTCCCCTCCAGTTTGACCTCCACATCTATATGATGAAGGCTGAAAGAACGAAGAGTAACATCTACCTCATCACGCCACAATAGTGCCAAACCTCCGCTTCGCTGCCGACCCAGCCCCGAACAATCCACCACAAGCAAACCCGCCCACCCCAATCTACGAAAAATGGTATCCATCTCGAATTTTTTTAATCTAGTTTCCGAGAGAAAAACTAGAAGAGGATTTTCAAGCCGTAAAAGCTTGTATAAAGAGGAAACTGCACGTGGATCCCCCAAACCACGACAATTCCAACATAAGGTACTCATTGATGATGGCGGGGCTGCTCAGCAGCCTCCGCCGGACTCGTCATATCATGACCAACCTGTGCCTCATCCACTTCCCTACGTTTACAAACCTGCTCATACTCCTCTCTCATGCCACCATCAAAAACAATAGAATGCTTCCGTTTAAACGACCCTCCCTGATCGGCCACCGTCCCAGAACCAACAGGAGCCAGCCTTGCTAACCTTTTCCACCTTGTACTAGGCATAGAAGGACCCTCTACCTGATGCTCGGGATGAGGAAAACTCATAGAAATAGCAGATGGGGCAGCTGCAGAAACACTACCTCGAGAAATCGGTTGAAACACCCGTGTCCCAATTTACAAATAAAATACTTAAATGAAGGGAAATTACCAAAATACCCCTGAACCCGGGACACGAAAATCAATGTCAAAACAATATCCAAATTCTCAATAAAACGAGATGTCAAGGAGAACATAATAATCCGGCTTAACAAGCCACAAATCAACCCGGCATCCCGCCGAAACATCATCAAAACATAAACCCGGCAACCCGCCGATGATGTAATCCAAAATCAATAGACATCTCAATAAAAATCCAACGCAGCGGAAGAAATAAATGGAATAAAAATATGAG
>JAKUCV010002450.1:0-28316 GCA_028386065.3 Turnera subulata | reverse complement strand
AATTGTTCAAAAAATTAGGTATTTAGTCCTTTGCCACGTACCTTACTTCTGTTTTATATGACATTCAAGCTTCCGTACCCAACAGATGCCTTGTGTTACTTTCTCGAACGTGAATGTAACATTCCAAAAAAAAAAACGTGAATGTAACAGATTAGCTCATAGCATAGCTAAACCAGCTAGTGATTCTGATTTTGAGAGTTTTTTTTTTTTTTGATAGAACGAAGTTTTATTGAAATAACCGCAGATGCATCACAGGTGCATCAGATTTTCAATACAAGAAGACACTGCCATGCCATCGACTAGATGGCCAGACCCCAACTATATACATCTGTGACTAGATTAGTAGTATTTTACATTCAGTACCATACCACTCCTTAATGCTATCCACACACACAATGACATCTGATAAATTATAGGGGAAATTAGGTTATTTTGATTTAATCCAAGAAATGGATCTTATCAAGATAAGTTCAAACAGCTTACCCCAATCCGCTCCCTGATTTTCAAAAGTCATCTTGTTCCTTGCCAACCATAAACTCCAGATTGTAGCATAGCATATGGTCATCCACGAAGACCTCGCTTTGTAAGAGCCAGATAGGCCAAACCATTGTTCAAACAGGTCCTCCATCGAAGCTGGGATGCACCAAGATATCCCCCACCATTTACACAGTTGAGACCAAATACCCCATGAAAAGCTGCAGTGTAAGAATAAGTGCTCCCTACTTTCCACCATCTTCTTGCAAAAAACACAAGCTGCATTCTCCTCGGTAATGATATTGCGTCTAAGAAGATTGGCCTTGGTAGCGATCCCATTATGAAAAGCCATTCAAAGAAAGCATTCCACTTTCGGAGGCACAAGACTCATCCAGACACAGGGTTTCACAGCGCTATTAAGATTGGGATTGGGAGAGAAAAGAGACAAATAACCTGCCTTCACAGAGAAGGTTCCGTCAGAGCTCCCACGCCATACCCACTTATCCACCAAGTTCCTAGTAGGCTTGATATGCACTAACAACTCTTTGAGTCTATTGACCTCCAACTCCTCCCACACAAACAGGTGTCTCCTCCAGCACGGAGTCCACACCCACATACCATCCACGAGTCTAACAACATCTGCCACTGAAACATCCTGGTCTAAAGATATAGAAAACAATCGTGGAAAAACTGACATTAAGGCGCCACAATCAAGCCAACCATCCTTCCAAAACCTGCACTTAAGGCCATCCCCAACCTTAATACTAACCAGGCTGCGAAGAGCCAATCCACAATTAGAATCAGATTCCCCTGATCGAACAATGCCCCTCCACACACCAGACGCATTATTCAAATCAAAACAAGGCCATGACCCAGAGCTTAACTCACTACTATATAATCTTACAAGTTGGCACCATCCCGGATTAAAATGAGCATTAGGTTCCAAGTTTTCTGATTTTGAGAGTGTTTTACTTGAGGAGTTTCCCAATTCTATTGTTCTGATTGCTAGATCTGATGTAACTCTTTCCTTCCTGATTATGATCAATGCAAGTCTTCTTCGATCCACAGAAAAAACATGTTTCATAAAATTAGGTATTTAGTTGGAGTCTAAGTAGCCTAGTTAATAAAGGTCCAAATAGGGACTTGGCTAGGTCTTTCAAGAGTCCAAATAAACAGTCATCTTGGTATTTCAAAGGTCAGGAAAAGAACCCACTTATATTTTTTTTTACGAAAGGAAAAGCACATGCTGTAATCAGGAAAAAAAAAAAAAAGCTATCTAAACACAACCTTATAAGTACGGATAAAATATTTGATCCACTATAAATGGCTCTTCCAAATTTAAATGAAAGTATCCAAATAAAATTCATTAGAAGGTACATATAGCTTTGTTTAGACTATTATTTGGTAGATTAAATAATAAATTTATTCTAAAAAAGGATCAAATTATAAATTTTACTCATACATCGTAATGCATACGGAGTCACATTCCATGAATACCTTTGTCACTTTTATGGCCAGGGTCACTCAACCATAAGCGTCCATTTCGTTCAAATTTTATAGATCCAGCAGCTCCTATCTAACGAAGCAAGGACATATGTTTGGTACACGCGGGATGAGAATGGGAATACAAATTTTTATTTATTTTGATGTTTGGTAGGAATTTGTTTGTTTAGGAATCTTATACTCATTATTATCTAAAATAGGATATTTTATTTTCATTTGGCATTAGGATTCTAAAAATAAATAAAAAACTGTATTACTTCACAAGGAAAAAATTGTCCTCGACATCTTTCTTCCGCTACCGATATTCAAAAAGAGACACCAGCAACACAACTAGGGGTGTAAGCGAGTCAAGCTACTCGCGAGCTACTCGGGATCGACTCGCTGGTTACTCGAACTCGACTCGTGTTAATCGAGCTCGAGTCGAGCTCGAATCGAGCTTGGAGAGCTTTCGAGCCGAGCTCGAGCTTACCAGTACTCGGCTCGTAAAGCTCACGAGCCTTATCGAGCTTTGCTCTTATAAAGCTTAAGGTGGGCTTGTAAATAATATTACATGGGCCATATATTTAAGAAAGAAGTTGGGCCATTTATCTTTAAGCCCAAAAAAATGACTGTTAAAATTAAAAAAAAAATAAAACAAAAAAGTAACACAGAATGACAGAAACGAACGAGTAAAAGAAAAGGAAAGCTAGTTACTAAACCCTCACCAAAATTTCCAATCCCTAATTTTTTTCCCTTTCCATTCCACAACACCACACGAACACGGCTCCACGAACCCACCCTGCCACCCACGACTTCAACGTCTCCGGCGAGCTCTTTCCATTCCCGAAGTCGGCTTCATCCGCATCCACGTCGGCGTCGTCCCCGAACTCCCCCCTCAGCCCCTCCTCCACAGGTACTCGCTCTTCTCTACGCTAACTTTCTTTCGGTATCCATTTGGTGACATTTTTTAGGGGATTATACCTTAATCGAAGAATTTTTCTTATCATTTCATTTTGGCTGGTTCTACTGTAGAACTCCTACTAGTTTTGAGTGGGTTTTGCCGATGTGTGGTCCTGTGGGGTCATCCTGTATGTTTTAATGGCAGGATATCTTCCATTTGATGAACTTGATCTTCCCACGTTATACAGTAAGGCATGAACTTTCATCCATTTGATGTATGGTTTTATGCAATAGTTGACTTTGTAATACAGAAGCACAACCCATATTTTTTTTTTGGACAGTTTCCTCCCTTAGATTCTGTACAGCAAAGTAGTACTTTCTTGGAGAACTTGGTAGAGTAAGTTTGGCATTATTAGTTATTCTTACAAAGGGTCTGATATACTCCATGAAAAATATGATGTAGCATAATCTTATAACTCAATATATGGAGCTATTATGTTGTTTGAATAGGTTTTGTTCTGCATGAAAAAGAATTATGTTTCTGTTAGGAGCCCAATTGAAAACTAAAACGGGTTCTTTTGGGGCAGTATAAATTGGTTATCTAATGGAACATGTGATCACTTGCTCTTATTGACAGTTAAGGTTGTTAATGTTTTAAAACGTCTTCTGCAGATTGAGAGAGCAGATTTTTCATGCCCATCTTGGTTTCCCGTGGGAGCAAAGTCGTTAATCAATCGAATATTGGACCCAAAACCCGAAACAGTATGTTCTCACCATGCTACTAGTACTTGGTTCAATTATATTGTGAATCATTTAATAGGAATTAACAGACGTAATAATAAAAGCTAGTGTTATTTTTTTAGAATAGGAGTTTTCTAATAGTGAAATAACTCTAGTCTTAGGAACTTGAACACCTTTTTATTTGCTGCTCTAATGGTGCTTATTTGCTTCAGTATTATCGAGTTAATTACGCAAAGCTTTTTCTGTCATCGCATTTCGATAATGAAATTGTTTTGTCCTTTTACGTAGACATGTCGAGTACACCGGAAATCTCTTCTTTACCAAGGGGAGAAGACAACCAGCCATTGGAAATTTTTTCAGGGAGTGCTTCAATTAATGACAGCAACCCCACTCCTTCAGCAACACAAACTGTTGGTGTAGGTAATGAAGATGATGTTACAGATACACATTTTCAGAAGAAGAAAAGAGCAAAGAAATCCGTTGTGTGGCTCGAGTTTACAGAGGAAACAATCAACGGGCAGCTGAAAGCTCGATGTAACCATTGCAAGAGTGTACTGAAAGTACACAAAAGTGGTAGCACCACTCATTTCAACAGACACTTGGAGGCGTGCATTCACCGAAAGAAGAATCAGATTCAATTGCAGCAGCAGAAATTAAATTTCCCTCCAACAGATGCAAGTGCTGATGGTGACTGTATTACTATTGGTTCTGGATACACAGATGGAAAATTGGATATGATGAAGATGAGGCAAGGGGTTGCTAATTATGTACTGATAGATGAGGCCACATTTTCTTCTGTCGAGGGAGTAGGCTTTAACATGTTATTGAAGATGGGAATGCCTGAGTGGGAAAAGGTTTCACGTACTACTGCAAAGAAGGATTGTGAACATGTATATGAAGTTGAGAAGAAGAAGTTAAAGGCACGATTGAAAGGCGTCACCAGGATTAGTTTGACTACGGATTTGTGGAAGTCAACAGCTCAAAAGCGCGAGTACATGGTTATTACAGGGCACTTTGTTGATGCGAATTGGAAATTGCATACACGGGTCATGAATTTTGTTCACATTCCGCCACCTCATGGGGGAGTACAAATTGCTGATTGCCTTTACCAATGTGCGAAGGAATGGGGGATTGAGAATAAAGTTTATTCGATTTCAGTGGATAATGCATCAACCAATGACAAGGCAATTCGGCTCTTAAAGGATACATTTTCAAGGAGCTCCAAATTGTTCTGCAATGGGCAATTATTTCATGTTCGTTGTTGTGCACACATACTGAATCTTATGGTTCAAGATGGCCTTTCAGAAGTCGGGCACATCATCGACAAGATTCATGACAGTGTCACTTTCATCAATAATAGTGACGCAAGGATCCTGACTTTCGCAAAAATAGCTCAACAACGCAATTTAAAGGAAAGGAGGCTTGTTTTTGATTGCAAAACTCGATGGAACTCAACATATGAGATGTGTTTCATCGCATGCAAGTTCAAAGAAGTATTTCAAGATTTTAAGGAGCGTGATTCGAACTATATTTGCTGTCCAAGTGAAGAAGATTGGAGGAAGATTGACAAAGTATGTGAAGTTCTCAAGGTCTTTAATGAGGTAACTAAAATTTTTTCTGGGTCCAACTATCCTACTTCCAATTTGTTCTTAAATGAAGTGCGTGAAGTTAAGATATTGTTGGATAGAATGTCGGAAGATGAAAATGATTTTATTCGGGACATGACTAGAAAGATGAAGGAGAAGTTTGATAAGTATTGGGGTGAGTGTAATATGTTGATGGCGATAGCTTCTGTTTTGGATCCAAGGGGTAAAATGATGGTGATTGAGTTCTCCTTCTCTCAAATGTATGCTCAAGAAGATGCCCATAACAATATCTTCAAGGTTAAGGAGACATTATTTCAGCTTTACAATGAATATGAGGCTGAATATTACAACGAGTTTCAAGTAACTGAAACTTCAAATGTCAATTTTACTTCTTCGGGTTCGGCTTCTCAATCAAGTTCGGGTTGGGATCAATATGCAAAATATATTAGATCAAAGGCAGCTCGTCCAACTCAAAAATCAGACCTTGTGAGATATTTAGAAGATGATTGTTATATCCACGAAGGAGACCCACTCAATTTTGATGTATTAAATTGGTGGAAGTTGGAGAGCAACAAGTATCGTGTTTTATCAAGAATGGCTCGTGATATTCTTAGCATTCCCATCACCACTGTGGCTTCAGAAGCCACATTCAGTGCTGGTAGCCGAATTATTGATCCTTATCGTGCTTCGTTAGCTCCACAAACGGTACAAGTGTTACTATGTGCTGGTAATTGGTCTCGCAATCTATATGGAGTGAAAAAGAAGCCCAAGGTTGGTAATATGGTTCCTTAATATGAATTTATAAAAAGTATTAGTTAATGTAACAAATTGTAATCCTTTTTATTTTGATGCAGGAGATGAAGCTACAGGAGCTTATTCTTCCATTGGTCGATTAGTAGCTCCCTGTTGCAAGGTATTAAAAAATCTGTATGTTGCTTAAAAAATCTGTATGTTGCAAGTTTTCACAGTAAGTTTTAACACATTGATCTGATTCTCATGTTGCGATGCTACTTGGTGCTGCTAGAATTCTTCAAGAGCATCATGAAGAGTTGAAGGTTAACTCTTTGATTATGTTTGTTTATGCTATTTTAGTTATATTTGGACTTTGGATTGGATTGGATTGTTTAAAAGTTGAAGGTTAACTCTTTGATTATGTTTGTTTTATGCTATTTTAGCTATATTTGGACTTTGAATTGGATTGGATTGTTTATAATTTTCTGAATGTCTATTTTAACATCAAACGAGCTTAAACGAGCTTAAACGAGCTTAAACGAGCTTGCCTTAACGAGCTCAGATCTGGCTACCGAAGCAAACAACTACTTAACGAGCCTTAACGAGCCTTAACGAGCCGAACTCGAGTAATGGCAAAACCTAACGAGCTCGAGCTCGAGCTCACATATGCAAGCTCGATCGAGCTCGAGCTCGAGCTCGAACTTGGGATTCCTTAGCGAGCTCGAGTCGAGCAAGGCACTACTCGGCTCGACTCGGCTCGTTTACACCCCTAAACACAACCCTCTTTTTCCACGATCTCTTTTCATCGATTTCTTTCCTACTCTCGCCATTATTAATTGACGACCATAAATCGCTCACAACTGTCGTTGCTACGAGGATGATGTACCGCTCCTGCCTTTTGTCTCCTTTTTGTCCCTTATTGAGCTCACGCTGCTGCTTCACGAGTGGTCACGAATTACCCAGTTGTCGGCGGTAAATCTATCTAGTTGTTGTCATTGGTAGGTTATCGGCGCCGCCTTGCCTCCCTGTGTTTTGGAACGAAAATTGTGTCCCAAACTCTTTCTAATTCTTGTTTTTGGAATTGAATTTTATTGGGTTTAAGCATTTTGAATATTTTAAATTCTTTCTTAGTCCCTTTAAATCTGAAACAAACACATGATTTGGAATCTTAGTTTAATTACATGCCAAATTAAAACTGCTTACCAAAAGTTGGAATAGAAATCCAAAACCTCACATAGTTAGATTTAAAATCTCATTCTATTTCTAAGTTATACCAAACACAATCCAACAAATACTAAATTCATGAATAATAACAATTGACATTAGGTAGTAATGATAATGGCTGTGGATGGCTGGTGGACTGTGGTAAGTTGCCATAAAAATAAGAAAGGGTGACAAATAGTTTATTAATTAGTGGTTATAATGGGGATCATAGGAGTTTTATATATATGTGCAGATTGGGTTCGTCAATACAAAACAAATTTTGGTATTTTCCAAATTTAATGTAACTTTGAAAAATGAAAAACACAGTTTTGTATATACTATTTAGTAAACATTATATGGTTGAACTCTAAACTCCACTTGTTTCCATTTTATAATTTTTGAAATTGTAATATCACTCACAAGTTTGCTGCTATATTCACAATTGAAGGAGGAAACTAAATCTGTCTATTCACTCATGGCGCGAGTGCGCCTTTGAATAGAACATGATACAATTGGGGTTTTCTTTTGGTCAATTATGTACACTATTTTTGTGGTTGTGAACTTGTGATTTTTAAAATTCGTATTATTGTCAAATGAACGTAGTCTCTCAAAATTTCAAGCACAAAAGTACTAAGTATTGCCATGTGCATTTATATATGTACTGGGTTCAGATACAATGCACAAATGGCAATTAAATAGCTGCATTGCATGTAGACCAAGTCGACCTTGATATTACAAGCAATTAACTAATTAAGATATATGAAGTATATGTCTTCGAGCAGAAATATAGCTTAATTTAGTCAGTTTTTGAGATCTCCCAAAATATATCATGTTCATAAAACTTGTCACTAAAGTATCTTACATTCAATGACTTAGCATGCATTGCATGGCGACAATCATTAATGTCCCCAGTTCTCATATCAGTACTCTTGCTAACAATATATATATATTCCCACGAGAAAACCAATATGAATTAGAGAGAGAGAAAATATTTGGTTAATGTCAGATAAATCTTTCGAACTAACTGAGAGAGATTCAATTGGTAATCGCTACAAGTGTCTTAAACCAGTCCCTTCTCTTCTCATCTGTTCTTCTTTTTCTTCTATAACGTTTTTGTTATTATTTTTTTGGATAAATTCTTCCCTTATTTGTCACTAGAGAAGGCAGTCTTCCATTGCATGTTTAACCGTTGTCCTGGTCCTTTACATGCTCGCCAAATGCCTGTTAAACGTGGTCTCTAAGAACTTGCATGCCTACCTATATTGAACACTTTGCAGTGGAATTTCAATTGACATGTATTGATCCCCTTCCCGATTAAGAGGGTGGTTTCTTCCTTGAACGGCTAAAGAATTAAATTAGCTTGTACTTACACCAGATATGTGTGCAACCAGATACAATCATCCTGAGTCCTAACCATTGCATATGCAGGGTGATTCAATGAATATTAATATGTACTTGGCTCTAGTAGTTGAGGTGCAAATGGCTCTTGCTACTTGTGGCATGTATAAGTTGTGTTGTTAATATCGTCCATACTACTACCAAATATGGAGAGATATAGTCATATAGCTAATATACGTAAGCTTGCAAAGTGTCCATAAAGTACGACTAGTACCTCCTTTGATTTTTTAGGCATTTTAAAACTTATTGTAAGAAACAAATAAATCGTTTTTAAATGAAAGAAAAATAAAGGGACCACGCTTAATTAGTCATCGGGGGGGAAAAAAGACAAAAAGAAACCGTGTCATATAAGATGGAAATGGAGAAATGGAGCCTGCGAATAGTTAGAGAGGTACGATTCCAGCTCCCAAAACAGGCAATTAATTTAGTAAATAGCAAAACTTGCCGTTCTCTTCTTCGGTGATTAAGAGAAAAAACATGAAGCATGGCAATTGGCAAGTCATCTCACTGAGCAACAGATACATATCGCACCTGTTGCTTTCGTAACAGGACACTGTTACGTGGAAGGCATGGGTTTGGCGATGCGAAAGTTCATTATTTTTTCCATGAAACTCATGAAACCTGAGAAGCTATTGTAATAATCTATATATATCGCGTGGGATTACTGTTGATTTTTCTCTTCAGTTTTAAACGCATTGTTTAGCTCCTTAGAGAGAAAGCAAAATTAATTACGATGGAAATAGTGCATATATATAGGTAATCAAATGTATGAATACTTGTCATGGTAACAAGTGTAGGCAGTGGGAGCATTTATTAAACGAAGCCGTTTTAAAAAGCCTGCCATGATTTTTGGCCTAATTAAGCTTGCTGCCATGATTTCCAACCTGCAATTTGATTGGCTAATGATTGACGGTGTATGAAAATTTTGCGACGACACTTGAATATGNAGTCTAATAAATAATAATATAACCAAATTTATCATAAGCAATGTGAAAATTAATTATCTCAATTATTTATTTTTTTTTTTTTTGAGGGCAAAGGTGAAGGTGATTTTATTAATCAACCAGAATAAGAAGGGGTAACGTCAGCAGTCGCAACAGCGAGAGCCTCAGCAGGAAAGTCTGTAAACCAGAATTGTTCCTGGCGCAAAGATAAAGCTAGGTGGCAAATAAAGTGTGCTGCCTTATTACAAACCCTTGGAATAAAAGATGCTTGAAAGGAAATAAAAGATAAAGCGATCCACCGGATATCCTTTAGTAGAAGTCCCAGAGGAGTGATCGAATGGTCCGTTGATTGGAGACGGTGAGCAAGGACTTGGCAGTCCACTTCCAGTATAACGTGAGGGATTTCCATCTCGCGAGCGAGAGCAAGGCCAAAACGAGCTGCATAAGCTTCTCCAATGGTAGCATCAGAAATAGCCGGATAGAACTTGACACCCATAGCCAAGACCGCACCACACGAATCTCGGATAATGGCTCCCACGCCGATACCACCTGATGGAAGCACCGCCACATCAGTGTTGATTTTAACAGTTGGAACTTTTGGTGGATCCCAGCCATGTGCCTGCTCAGGTTGAGCTCGTGGAGGAGATGCCTTATTCGCCTCCTGATACCCTCGAAGGAGTTGAGTAGCATAGTGTAGCACCGCCACCGGACGTGTTTCTTGTTGCTGGAAAATCAGGTTGTTGCGAGCCTTCCAGAGTGACCAACATATAGATAAAACCTGCAATAAGATATCGTCACCATGGGCCGAATAAATGAGCTGAAGCCACTCACCCAGATCCCTACATTGGATATCACAAATCGCAACCGGGACGGGGCTACTCCTCCAAACTTCACGGGAACTAGGGCATTGGCAAAAGAGGTGCCAACAAGTTTCATCACCGGTAGAGCATTGAGGACAAAGTGCATCAATTGGTATGCAGCGTCGAACCAGATTGGAGCGAACCGGCAAGATATTATTGCATAACCTCCAGGCAAAAGACCGGAGTTTAGGAGGTAGATGCAACTTCCAGATGAAACGCCACCAGGACGGAGGGCAAGTGTCAATGGAGGAAGTACATTCAGCGGATTGAGGATGGAGTTCGGCGAGAGCCAGACCATACCCCGTTTTAACCGTATAAAGACCCGACGCTGTATGATGCCAAAAGAAGGAATCAGCTGGAGCACGACAGCTCACCGGGATACTAGTAATTAGATTGGCCTCCTCAACGGAAAAGATAGAATGAATCAGGGAATAATTCCATTCAGACGTAGACTCATCCAAAAGCTCTCGGACACAAGCATCCTCATCTAACTGCACGACCGGAGAGCTCACAGTAAAGCAGCCCTCTCTCGGAAGCCAACTATCCTTCCAGATCCGGATTCTATGTCCATCCCCCACGGCCCATCTGATGCCCTTTGCAAGAAGAGATTGAGCCTTCATAATACTCCTCCAAGTAAAGCTAGGATTGTAACCCACTTGAGCTTGGAGAAAATCATTCCGAGGAAAGTAACGAGCCTTCAGGACCCGCGAAAGGAGGCAAGATTCATTCTCCATTAGCCTCCAACCTTGTTTTGCAAGAAACGCAAGATTAAAAGCCTCTAAAGAACGAAAGCCAAGACCACCTGCCGCCTTCCGTTTACAGAGTCTATCCCAAGCCAACCAGTGTATCTTCCTTTTGCCATCCCTATGTCCCCACCAAAATTTCCTGATCAAAACCTCCATCTCCCCACAAATCGAATCTGGAAGCTTAAAACAGCTCATAACATAGTTGGGTATAGCCTGGGCCACAGATTTCACAAAAAGCTCTCTACCCGCATCCGATAAATATTTCTCCTTCCATTGCCCCATCTTCTTCACAAGTCTATCTCTTACATAAGAGAAAATAAGCTTCTTAGATCGACCAATCATAGCTGGTAAGCCGAGATATTTGTCGAAGGTTTCAACAGCCTTTACACCTAGATCCCCTTGGATCTGAATCTGTAACTGATCAGGAACATTTCGGCTAAAAATAACCTCCGATTTATCAAGATTGATCTGTTGACCAGAGGCCACTTCATACTTATGTAAGATATCAAGTAAAACCCTAGCTTCCAGGGTCGAAGCTTTAGTAAAAAGAATACTATCATCAGCAAAAAAGAGATGCGAAATCATAGGGGCAGTAGAACACACCCGAATCCCATGGAGAGAAGCAGATGATACTGCCTTTTTGACAAGCGAAGCAAAACCCTCAGCACATAAGAGGAAAAGATATGGGGATAAAGGATCCCCCTGCCTGATGCCCCGTTGAGGAACAATCTTTTGTTGCGGTGAACGATTAATTAATAAAGAGTAAGTCACAGAGCGAACACACCGCATCACCAGCTGCACCCACCGTGCACTAAAACCCAGCCTGAACATTATGGCCTCCAAGAAATCCCACTCAACTCTGTCATACGCCTTACTCATGTCTAGCTTCAAACCCATCCAACCTTTCTTCCCATGACACCCCTTTTTCATATAATGGAAGGCCTCAAAGGCTAGAAGAGCATTATCTGTAATTAATCTACCTGGAACAAAAGCACTCTGCTCTTCCCCAATAATCTCAGGAAGTATCAACTTCAGACGATTAGCCAAAGATTTAGTAATGATTTTAAAGATAACATTACATAAGCTAATAGGTCTGAATTGATTACAAAAAAGAGGATGTCTAACCTTTGGAATGAGGGTAACAAATGTATGATTAAGAGGAGACGGATCAGCCCCGTTGTTCAGAACATCCAGCACCATCCTACACACATCATCCCCAATCACCGACCAGAACTTCTGAAAAAATAGAGGAGGCATCCCATCAGGTCCTGGAGCCTTAGAAGGATGCATTTGGGAGAGGGCAGTATACACGTCAGCCCTGGAGAAAGGTTTATCCATTAACAGGGACATATCAGGGGTAAGGCGCCTATCAACTGCCGCCAGAACAGGTTCCATATCCAGAGCACCCGAAGAGGAAAAGAGATCCGAGTAAAAAACATTGAAAGTAGAGGCCACCTGGGCCGAGTTCGTGACCCATTGATTAGAGGAATCAGTAATACCCTTAATCCCATTGGCTCGCCGTCGTTGCTCAGCTTTGTGAAAGAAATACTTGGTATTTTTATCCCCATCCCGTAACCAAGCAACTCGGGATCGTTGTCTCCACATTACCTCCTCTTGATGAATCAAGGTTTCAATCTCCCTACACAGCTCTTTTGATCGAGCCACAATATCTGGACTTTGAGCTTGGCAATTTAGGGCAGCCAGGGCATCCCGCTTCTTTTGAAGAGAAGAGGTTATATGAGTAAAGTTTGCTTTGCTCCAGCTTGTAAGCATAGATCCACATCTCTTAATCTTCTCTTGTACCGTGCTAAGAGGATCCCTCGAACTCGGCTGGGCCCATGCACACTGGACCGTTTGAGCACACCCCTCATCCGATAACCACATCTCCTCAAAACGAAAAATACGGTGTCCAGAAGAAGGAAGATGACACTGAGAATCAAATACCAGCTTGAGAGGACAGTGATCAGACCCATGTCGAGGAAGATGTTTGACTAGATTATTCGGGAAAAGTTCAGCCCACGACCCCGAGGCCACAAATCGATCAATGCGCTCCTCAATAGAAGTTCCGTCCTCATGATTATTCGCCCATGTAAACTCACAGCCAATGAAACCAAGATCATGCAGGTCCAACTCCGTTAGAGTATCGTGAAAAGCTTGCATGGCTGCAAACTGGCGCGGGTTACCCCCACGCTTTTCCCACTGAAATAGAATTTCATTAATATCACCTCCACACAACCATGGGAGCCGGCAATCACCCGCAATACGCCTCCATAAATCCCAAGTCCTCCACTTCTCCGAACTGTCCGGCCACCCATAAATCCCAGTAAACCGCCACAAAACATCAACCCCATCCAATTTAATCTCAACATCAATATGGTGGAGACTAAGAGATCGGAGTGTGACATCCACCTCTTCGCGCCATAGCATAGCTAAGCCCCCGCTATGAATTGAACTTATGGTACGTACACCTCATCCACCTCTTTGAGTGTAGCATAGTTTGGGTACGGAATTGATTGGACGCGGCTTGAATTGAATTCATTAACTTATGGTTTGATGAATTCGTTTAATAATGTCGGCATAAAAAATCTGAATTGGCCAATTCATTTATAATTAATTAGTATGTTTGGTATACCTCAAATATAATTATTTGAACTTTAATTAAGTTGCCAACACAGCTGTGGTGTAATGACATCTTTCTTTGTGTTTTATTTAGGAGGTAAGGGGATTGAGGATGGTTTGGAAATAAGGTAAGGTTATGGGTAATTATTAGGATTTCGATGTAATTTTCTTTTTAATTAAGTTGATTAGGTGATCTCTATGGAGGAGGCAGGTAGTACAATCTAGGTGCCGACAAGAGTTGGCTTAGTTAATTGAGGTTCAATCAGCACTCCTATTAGGTTAAGAGTTCGAACCCTACTAACAGATAATTTGTAAGTACCACTGTAAGCGCTGATGATGATTTGTCCTGGCCCTCGACTTGGGAGCTTCCCCCAACCTAAACTTTTTTCACATTGAGAAAATAGGAGTAGAGACTAGGTTTTTGTATAGTTATTATATTAAATGAGAAAGCTTACATTTTTCTCATAACAAGACATAATAATTACATATGAAAAAAAGGTCAAAGTACTATCAACCTACCCAACGTCTTCAGTTTTTATTTTAAATGATTTTTTTCTTAACAACAAAAATTTTTAGTGGGATGGCGATCACGTCCTAGCTAGCAACAAAGGTCTATAAATGGTTGATCATATACGGAAATTTTTTGGTACATCAGAATTTAGTAACTACCCATAACCAAAAAAAAAAAAATTCATATTGGTGAATGCAAATATTTCAAATTCCAACCCGCCATAAGTGTGGATTTACGTTGGTTCACGACAGATAATATTGTACATAAAAATATGTGGATATAATCAATCCTAAAAAAGTACTAGCCCAAGCGATTCTGCCGAATTTATGTCCGTCAGGATAAATAAAGTATCTCCAAGAGGCCGGCACCACTACAGCGAACCAACTTATCCACTCAAGTGTATCCATAAACTTCGAAACATATCTAACATTTTTGGGTTGATTAGCATCATCTATAGTTCGTTTCCTCCACAAGTGGCTCTAAGTATATTCTGCTGATGTAATAACCTTAATAGTAGTTATCTGAAACACCTTCCTCAAGCGCGATGTTTCGATAGGGATGGAGATTCTTCCTAAGATTCCCGTACGCAAGTTTTTACGTGATAACTCAAAGCTCTTAATTTCTTCAAATTAAATATCCGCACCATTTAATTAATTAAGTCATCCGATTATTAGCTAGAATTCTGGTGAATGCATCATATTTGCGTGACGATTCGTGATAGGATTCCCCATATTGTTTACTTGATTAATTATTTCCAACTCGCCTGACTGTGTGCAATATATACGGAAATGCTCTTACTTTTAGAATTCTTTACGGAATTGATATCTTCTCTTTTAATGGTATGACATTTTCCCCTTTTTGGACCAATACAAATTAACCCCCACTTAATCATATATCTTTTCATGGGAATAAACAGAAGAAGAGCAAATTCCTACATATATTCTACTATTACTACATCAGCACATGGTTGGTCTAGGTTATTTGGTGCTTATTCCCCAAAAGCATGTATCGGGCTCGAATGCTGTAAATCAAGAAAGTTAGTGTTAGAAGAGTTTTATTCCTTAGTAATGACTGATGGAAAAAAACCATATTACGTCAATTTGAACGTTTTGAAATGAAAGCAATCTCCTGATAATGGAAAAGGAGCCGATTACGTGCCAAGAAGTAATACGTTGTGATTTCCAGATTCCATTTACTTAATTTACTGACAAACGACAATGATAGGAATCTAATTTTAACTAAACCATATCAATATCATTTAGTAGCGGCATCATGGACTACGGGCCATCATGAATCAAAACTTGAAGTAATTTTGGTTAGTCCGGGCAAAACGGATATTGACACAACAACCCGACACGAATCCGACACGAAATTAGCAGGTATAGGTCATATATTTTCAACCCGTTCAGTTAAATGGGTTGACCCGACACGACACGAAAATTAGCAGGTCAGGTCGCGGGTTGACCTGCCAACCCGATGGATACCTGTTTATGACCCGATTATATTTAGGATATAGATATTTTACTAATTTAATAAAAGACTTATTTAATATTTAAGGCCAAAGTTACTAAAATTATCCAAAAATATTTCTATAAATGCTTTAAAATATTATTATTTTATAATTTTATAATTTATAATTTAATTTAACATATGAGAAAATCTAATTATATGCCTATTTACTTAAAAAATACAACAATTTGTGCAAAATAGAAAAATTTCAAACTGATTTTTTGGCTTGTTAGACTTAATAGGTAACCAACGGGTCAACCTGAACCCGACACGATAATAAACGGATTGTACACGACACAACACGATTATTAAATGGGTCTAATCGGGTTGAAGATTTCGAACCCGTTTACCTGTTCAACCTAACACGAACCTGACACGACAACACGAATTGCCAGGTCTAATCTTTATCCATGGCTGCTATACAAAGAGTTAATCTTAAGCTGCTTATTAATTCTCACGTCACAATGTTAAGGTCGTCTCTCTTCTACAAAGGATATTATTTTTTTTTTTGAGAACGATGCGAACATTCATTAACGGTGAAATGAAGTTACAGCATCCAAACCGATCAGCTCAATCACACACCTAGGAGCATCATCGGTAAAAATACGAATGTCTCTGGTACCACTAGCCAGCTGAGCAAGGCTGTGTGCTACCTTATTTCCATCACGTTTTACATGGACAAAAGAGATAGTACTAAAATTTGAAGCCAATAATGAAATATCATGCACTAGAATGCTAAAGTAAGAAAGCAATGTTTGTGGCTGTTGCAGCTGTTGGACGAGAGGGAGGCAATCAGATTCCAAAATCACGTTTTGGAATCCCATTTCCATGGCCTTCTCCAATGTAACTCTGGCCGCAAGAGCTTCAGCACATGTGGGGTCTGATATCGAGCTAACTCTCGCATGACCTGCAGCTATTAAGTCACCAACATGGTCTCGAGCCACGAAGCCTAAGCCGCCGGATCCATCTGGAAAGAGAGCCGCATCACAGTTTAATTTCAGTGAACCAGGAATAGGGGGCGCCAAAGTGTTGTTGGAGGAGAAGGAGCGCCGATAGGTGGCCGGTGCTGGTGCCGCTGGAAGGCAGTTTTCATGGTAGAGGCCAACTCAATGAGCTTTGCCGGGGGGAGCAACTTCTGGTGGAAGTATAGTTGATTGCGAGAATACCATAGTGTCCAGGCTATCATAATCACGTCTTCCTTTATCTCCTCTGCAACCCGTGAAAACAAAACATCAACCAGTTGCTTGAACTCCGCCTGCAGTAGGGGAAGAATCGTGTTCGCAACGGGTGAGATGTTCCAGGTTTCAGCCGACTTTGAGCATTCTAGCAACAAGCGGTTTAGGTCCTCCTCAGCATCGTTACATCTACCACATATTTGGTCACAATTAATTCCCCGTCGGATCAGCTTGGTGCGAGTTGGCAGGGTGTTTTTGCAGGCCCTCCACCAAAAGTGTTTAACTTTTGGAGGTAGGTTTAATTTCCAAATCTGCTGCCAGTTTATTCCTTGGCTTGCGGTCTGCCCTCCATTGTTCAAATAGTCAGCATGTTGCAAGTCAAAGGCCACCCAGTATGCACTCTTCACTGAAAAAATTCCATTGTTAGTATAACGCCACATGTATCGATCAGGAAGGTGGTACTTACTTAATGGGATTGACCGTATAACTGATGCTTCCTCTGAGCTGAAAAGGGATGAGATCAAATCTTCCTGCCAACACATAGAATCCCTATCGATGAGGTCGCAAACTCTGTCCACATTATTCACTTCATTCGACCTTGATGCAACTCTGCCATCACCTTGTGGTAGCCAACAGTCCGTCCAAATGCTAATAGATTCCCCATTGCCCACTCTCCACTTAAGACCCGCCAGCAGCAATTCTTTTCCAAATAGCATGCTTCGAAATGTGAAACTCTGGGCGCTGTTCTTTTGAGCTTGTAATAGTGAGTGAGCCCGAAAATATTTTGCTTTAAGAACTTTGGAAATCAGCGAGTTCTCATCTTGAAGAAGTCGCCAACACTACTTGGCAAGAAGAGCTTGATTGAAGCAGACTAAGTCTCTGAATCCAAGGCCACCCGATTTTTTATTGCAGCATAAACCTTCCCATTTCATCCAGTGGATCCGTCTCTCCTCCTTCTTTTGTCCCCACCAGAATCTCGAAATAATGGCTTCAATTTCTTGGCAAAGGGTAGTCGGCAGTGCAAAACATTGCATTACATAGGTCGGAATAGCTTGGGCCACTGCTTTAATCAAGACTTCCTTCCTAGCAACAGAAAGGGACTTCTCTTTCCAGCTTTTCAATTTTTTTCCAGATGCGGTCCTTTACCATAGCGAAAACCTGTTTCTTTGACCTACCAAGAACCGTGGGCAACCCCAGGTACTTAGCATAAGAATCCACTGCCTTTACTCCAAGTCTTTGTTCAAGCAAAAATTGAGTCTCCTGTAGTACATTTTGGCTGAAGGATATCTCGGATTTGTCAAAATTGATTTTCTGCCCTGATGCAAGCTCATAGTCGTGGAGAACCTGGCGAATCGCATCAATCTCCCTAGTGGTAGACCTTGCAAAAAGGATGCTGTCATCTGCGAAAAATAAATGAGAAATGGCCGGAGCCCTGGGACAAACAGAGATGCCATGGAGGTCTCCTCGTCTCTCCGCACTCGTCTCTCCGCATTCGTAGAGTCCTCGAGATGGAACGAAGTAATTGGTTGGGACACCATTAACACGCACCGCAAGGGAAGTTGTTCTCACGCATCTCATCACCAACTCTACCCATTATTGCACAAAACCTAGCCTAGTCATAGACATCTCAAGGAAATCCCATTCTACCCTATCATATGCCTTACTCATATCTAATTTAATAGCACAGTGACCTCTCTTTCCCGACTTCTTTTTTTTCATGTAGTGGAAGGTTTCGAAAGCAACTAATGCATTGTCAGTAATGAGTCTCCCTGGGACAAATGCACTCTGATTATTACTTATTATATGTGGGAGGACTAGTTTGAGTCTGTTCGCTATAGCTTTTGTCACAAGTTTAAAGACAACATTGCATAGGCTAATGGGGCGGTAATGTTCAAGTAGGGTAGGTTTGGGTATTTTTGGTATCATCACAATATGGGTGGTATTTATAGCTTTGGGCGACGCGTTATTGTTCAAAATATTCAACACAATATCAATGACATCAGAGCCAACAATATGCCAAAAGGATTGATAAAAAAGAGCGGGCATACCGTCAGGGCCAGGTGCTTTGGTTGGGTGCATTTGTCCGAGTGCTTCCTTGACTTCCTGAGAAGTGAATGGTCGTGTTAATTTGCGGTTCATCTCATCAGTAACTCGAGGTTCCAGCATACCAGTGACAGATGAGATTTCACTCGGATTAGAAGATGTGAAGAGCGCCTGATAATATTGGTTAACCACACCACTAATCCCCTCATGGCTCGTGTGACTTAGGCCCTGTTCATCATGTATCACTCGGATGGAATTTCTTTTCTTCCTCTGTGATGCTCTCTTGTGGAAAAACCCAGTATTCCTATCTCCTTCACGAAGCCAGTCTATCCGAGATCGTTGAAGCCACATTTTCTCTTTTGCCTCCAGGAGGTTCTCCAATTCAAGAGCAAGTACATTACTCTCCCTTGGAGAACCAGACATGTGATCAGCCGACCGTACCCTAGCCAGCTCGTTTGAGACTTGTTTGATCTTCCGTTTAATATTTCCCACCGAGTTCCGGCTCCACGCTGAGAGAGCTTGTCTGCAATTGGTAATACAATCAGAGACTGCAGAAACAGACCGTTGATGACATTGCCATGCCTGTTCAATGACTTGGGAACATTCTGGGAAATCGACCCACAAAGATTCGAATCTGAATATGTTGGGTTTCGGGTCCATTCGAGGCTGGTCCTTGCTGATGAATACTTGAATTAGATGATGATCCGATCTCAGTCGTAGTAAGTGGGTAACTCGAGCCTGGGGGAAGAGAGTCTTCCAGGTAGGATTGGCAACGAAATGGTCTAACCGCTCCTGCATCCAAATCTGGCCATCCCGCATTTTAATCCAAGTAAATGGGTGTCCTTCATATCCGAGATCCTCCAATTCCAATTCTTCCAAAACCGAGTGAAAGGCTTGCATCATATTATAATTACGGATCGCTCCCCCTTGCTTCTCCGCGTGGAACAAGATTTCATTGAAGTCTCCACATATTAACCAAGGAAGAGTATTTTGCGATCCCAATTGGGCCAATAGTGCCCATGTCAAGTGTTTATTCCCTGTTTCTGGCCAGCCATATATCCCCGTGCATCTCCAGTCCACCCCAAACTCAGTGCCCGACACCATGAAATCAATGTGATGATTTGAGTAGGAGCGTAGCGTCATCGTTAAATGGTCCCTCCACCACATGGACACCCCCCCACTTCGCCGTCGACCATCCCCATCACAATCAACACTAAAACCGAAATTAAAACCTAATGAATCTCTAATCCTATCAACTTCAAAAGCCTTTAAATGAGTCTCCATAAGAAACAACATACCGGGATCTTGAGAGCGTATCAGCCGCTTCAGAGCACGAACTGTTGCTTGGTTCCCAAGCCCGCAACAGTTCCATGATATGAGATTCATTGTGCTCGGCGGGACTGCTCTGCAGTCTCCGCCGCTGATGTCTTCAAAGCATTTCGTCCTCTTTTAGCATCCGAAGAGAACTCATAATCCATCTCCACAGCCTCTGTATCCTTGTCTCGCTTACTGCCCACAACCACCGGAGCCGAGAAGGTCTTTTCCATACCTCGGCGAGTCTTGCGCTTCCATTTGGACGGTCTAGTGCTCACACTTAATTCGCAAGCTAAAGGGATGTCATCGGGCCCCAATGAAAGTTGTAAAGGTGAGGTTGAAGTTATTGTGGATGGAGTATGGTCGAAGTGGTCGTTTATCTGAGGGGGTTTGAGAGTTGGGGGGTGTAGGTTGTTTAGAGGGAGATCGGTGGGTTACAGGGTTATGTATTAGGGGTGGGCTGGGTAAGGTAAGTGGGTGGTTGTTGCCCGGGTCTGAGACATGCTTGATTGGGTTGTTTGTTTCCCGGGTAGGAGGGAGTTGAGTTAGCTTTGGGGAGTGGTATGGGTCAGGCGGTACCTGTAAGGAGGTTTGTGTCAAATTGGGTTCAGGAAGGCGGGATTTAGGGGGTTTGGTCTCAGCTGGAACCCCAAGCCCCGGTGATGAGGAGAGCAGTCCGGTATCTGTGACCTGTTCCGTAGCCACCTCCTCCTCTGTAGGGGTAGCCAACCTGTCATCTTCATCTATGGGGGATACTCGAGCAGGCATGAAGTCTTCATTGTTCATTGAATTCGCTGAGGGGCCTGCCTCCAACACTGTCATCTTCTTTAGCACCTTCAAAATTGACGCCAAATTCCTGACTAATTCTCCTTTTGATGTGTCTTGGCTCGGTGAAGCTCGAGCTTCTCCTTTATGCTGAACCTCAACAAGGCCTGCAGGGTCTTCCACTCTTATAGGTGGACTCTGGAAAAGCTTCCGTTGGGTGCCTTCGTGGGGGTTTTTGCGCGCTGCCACCGATAGGCAAACAGTTCTTCGAAAGGGCGACGCACGCAAGAAGTCACCATATAAGGGAGTCTCTCCATCAGCCCCGTCATCTGGGAAGTCGTCGCAGTCCCTTAGAGTGTGTCCCAACCGGCCACATGTGAAGCAAAAGTTTGGTAGCCGATCATACTTTACTGGAATTGTGAGTACTCTACCCTGCCCCATTTGAACATTAATCTTTGTTTTCAGTGGCTGAGACAGATCTAAACGAACCCGTACCTGGACAATTTTGGATTGGGCTGATAAAGTACTGGGTTTCAGATGCATAACCTCTCCCATCCTACTGGCAATCTGAATGATCAATTTTTCGGATCTAAATTTCAGAGGAATGTCATGGAGGTGTGTCCAAATCGGGGTGTGAGATGGAGAGATCAACGATGGTTGTTCATCTCCTGAGATCTCCTGTAGGGCCAGGATATGCTTGTCAAAATGCCATGGCTCGCCCTCTAAAACCCTCTCGATGTCTCTGTCATCGTTGAATTGGAACAGAAAGAGGTTGGTGCCGATCTCCGAGGCCTCGACTCCTTTCCTCAGATTCCAGATCGAAGTAATGGTGCGAAGTAAAGCGTAGGCGTTGAAATTGCGTTTCGTCCATAGCTTACCCACAAGACAACGCGTGAATTGGATGGGAGCTTCATCTGTGTCCTCCGGCAATACCAGTATTTCATCCTCTTCCGACCGGCGGCCACCCTGTTCATGAGTCCCCCTTCCTTCTTCTTCAACAACCCTTTGTGAAGAACTCATCTTGTCACTGGATTTTGAACCTGCAAAAGCAGGACTAGAAACACTCGAGGAAAAACGAGAGATACCTGCAAAAAAACAGACCAAAAAACCCCAAGAAATCACGAAAGACCTAGAGCTAGACTTCATGGTTTCTAAGGGGAAGAGAGAACCTAGAGAGCCGTAGGACTTTTCCACTCCTACAAAGAATATTAATTAAGATGCTGCACTGTATAGGATTCTCAAATCAAGTGGGGGAAGAGGTTCCAAAACACGTACTAGATGGGAAAATGTCAGAACTTGTAGCACATGGGTAGTATTAAGCAACTCACCTGGCAACAAAAAGTGGGGACAAATCCATGGAGAATTAATGTGAAAAATTCAGCTGAAGAATCTGTGGTTGCTTCACTGGATGAGAATCAAAGAATCTCCACAAATTGAGGGGCTTGGAATCATATTAGGCGGGTGGATTCCATTTTGTACCCCAATGGAGTAGATTCCTTTGGCACTAGTGGAAAGTCTACTAACCCCATTGTCACACGTGCAGGGTACATTGGGTATCACACCCCTCCCCAATTCAATCTGGTGGTGGAATTTTCATTATGAGTATCACTTGCCATATCACAATATTTAATACATAATTATGTTTATCTTTGGGGTTTCACACACGTACCTACATTGAAACAAGGAGAATCATGTGTTAGAATAGTTGTGCTACAACTCTTTGTGTAAGATCGAAGTCGACCTGAGCTACCGACTTCTAATCATGTACTAAGCTCACGTATATTTCTTAATATACTTCCCGGTTTCGACCAAAGAATAGTTGTGCTACAACTCTTTGTGCAATTGGCGTGGAAGTGCTGGCACCACAATCCCAAAGTAATTAGGGGTGGCTTTCAGGGTGTGAATCAATCCATATCCACTAGGGACGAGCATGTTTTCCTCTAATCTGTCCCTTGTTTAAGGAAAAATATGTGTTGTTAAATAATGGTATTCTGGAGAGTCCAATTAGCATTATTTAAGTTCTTTTCATGTTTAATTTATCTATATCTTATTACCCAAAAAAAATAATTTATCTATATCACTCAGTAACTCACAAATATTTTCCTATCTTACTTAATTAAAAAGTGAGGTAAACATATTCCATCAATTAATTAATTGAATGCGCAGTCCTTAATTAATCATTTTGCAAATTACTTAAATAACATTCTTTAAGGAAAGGAGGGAATAATACACATCAATAATTGACGCTCACGTTTTGCATCCTTCAAACTAATTAAATTCATTTGTTGGTAGTAATGGATAATGGCCATGGCGTCATAAAGTTTGAATTCGATCATATCCATGCATGGTTTTCTTCAGCCAGGGATGTTTTCGAATAATCATTGCCATATATTAAATTCTACTAGCTGCGTAAGCACGCCTATGATTTAGTGATATAGCTATCTAGCTTTAAAAGCAATGGATACTGACCCAATAATAGAAATAGTGATGGCATTTTGGTGACAAAAACAAGCCTTTTTTTTATTCCAACGAGGTCCACTATGCCACTGCCCACAAGGCACCAGAAGTTTGGATTGTGGAATTCAGTTTAGGAGAGTGACGCGATATGGAGAGTGAAAGCTCATCCAATTAATGGTGGATCTGCCAGACTAGAAATGCACCCATTACCCCAAGTTTAGGATTTTTTCAATGACATTGATCACACAAAGGCCTAAAGGTCAAACATATATTTCATTATGCCATGGATAAATTATGGAGTGTACGTATGCATTTTGATGATGCTTAGCACCCTCAAATGATTAATCAGTCTGCCCTACAAATTTCATGATGCAAGCCCATAAAATAGATTGGAAACAAAATCTAAATCTTCTGGAACCATAGCAAAAAGTTGGAGAACCAACTCATGATTTTGATCATTAACCAAAACAAAAATTAGAAAATAACAGTACCTTCTTAAGTTGTATCCGGCCTAATCCACATTGACAACTAATCCAAAATCAAATACCTTAGACCTATTATGAGAGGCCAGCTCCGTGGATTGGATTGAAAACTAAGAGCAAAAAAAAGTATTAAGCCCATTCTTTTTAAAAATTGTGTTATTACTTTATGCATATACTGGGAGTCAAATATTTTGATAAATTATTAAATAAGCAATAATTAAGTATAAGATCAAGACATATTTGATTTTGTGGAGAATAAAACCTGACGAACGAACTGGCTATTTGATATACTAGCTTGGAACGTCTTTGATGATTTTTTTTTTCTTTTCTTGTGATAGGCTAACGCTAGAATAATCTTGAGGACAGTATTGGATTTCCATAAAAAAAAGCCCATACCAATAGAATTCTAAATAAATCACTTAATGGTCTCATAAAATTAGACAATATTTAATATAATCATAATTAATAATATAAGTTCATAAACAATAAATAAATCCAACAGGGTGACGTGTTGAACCATTAGGTGAGATTAGTTCGATGATCGACTGAGATATTATTATTTTTTTTATATATAAAAAGGCCCATCCTTTAAAGAAAAAACAAAAGCAGAAATGAGCCCTGACTTGATTGCCAATAGTATTCATGCGGATGGGATTATTTTTAAATTAAACCCTTTATAATCTTCAGTTGGCACTTTTAAGGAGTAAATTAAACCGGGAAAATTAAAAAGGTTTTGTTGCATTAAGCTTTTATGCTAGGCCGGAAAGCACATGCATATGGACTTTAACCACGTCATTTGGTTTGCAATTTGGTCCGAATCAGACGCACTACATTATGTCAGTATTACAATAATATTCGATGGAAAATTGACAGAAGTGAGGGTGATGAACTATGATATTTTGCGTTTATTAAAAAAAAAAACTATGATATATATGTCGATTATAAAAAGTTGAGGCTCAAATAAGTACCAACAGTACTACACCAAGAATCAGCTTCTGATACTTCGTTAAAAGGAAAAGCCGGCTTTTACCTTTTATATGCCTCAATCTATAAGTGCGGATTCTTGATTAACGTGGACACAGCATTTTCGGTTGTTCTAGCAAATGCACCTACCATTAGTGCAAATTTGATTCAATGGGACCTTGCACTTAAAGCAAGCAAATATGGCTTTCTTAAAATGTTAGTATGGCGTTTTTAACAAGTTACTCACTGTTGAGAGGGATATAAAGAAATAGATCAAAATTGAAAAATCATATTCGGTTGTCACATATTCTTGTAGCTTTGACTTTTTAAACAAAATAGGGATTTGTAGCCATGTAATATTACTATTTGAGAATCCACGTTAGAAACCCAATATAGGATATATTTCATGCAGTAGCTTTTAAATGATGCAAGTTGAGATTTGGGGAATCATAATCTCTACAGGAAAATTTTACGAGACAAAAGATGTCTCTTAATTCCATTATGTAACTTTCATCAGAAAATTAAAGAACAAAAGAGATTCCCTAATGTTATTTATATTCTAATATTTTGTGCATGCTTAATCGAGAATATATGGCTGAGAATTGCTAATGTGCAGTTAGGTCGCAAGATGCTGTGTAACAGCCCGGGTAAAAATTTATATTTTTACCGGACTGTAAAATGCTCGGTACAGTAATTTATCATGTAAAAATAATCTTGGGAAGTATTTTATGGTAAACCGAGCGTCAGATTTCGATTCTGAGTCTCGAACCATACTTCAGATATTTTACGGGATTTTCCGGAGTGGGTAAATCGTAAAAAAGACGACTGTACCCCTAGGTTAGTATTGCTACCAAGAAAAACTAGAAAGGACAAATAAGTCTTTTGCTATAAGAATATTTAATAATAATAATAATAATAATAATAAAATAATAATAATAAAAAAAATAATAATAACAAAGAATAATAGAAATAATAAATAATAATAATCATAATAATCATAATACTAAAAAAAAAAAAAGAAAAACTTTTGCTGGCTTAGTTTCTTTCCAGCTCAACGGTGCATGCTCCCTTATGATTTCACCCGGTTGAAGGAATGTGGCAGACACCCTTCCTTTCTCCTCAGCTTTCCTCACATGCTCCTTATTCTTCTTTTATTTTTCTTTCTGGTTATAAGCTATAGAATTTCCAAACCTTAAACACCCTGTAAACTCAACTCCAACCTAATATACTCAGCTATCCATCTTCCTTCTTTCGTACAGTTCCTCTCGTTTAAAAAAAAAAAAAAAAAAAAAAACAACCCCTAACCTCCTGTTCACCACCACCTTCTTCTTCTCTTCGCCTCTCCACCGCCACTCGCACTCACCGCCGACCACCACGCCACGAACGGCACCGGCGCGCAGCACCACCACCTTCTTCTTCTTCTTCCTCCATTGCTCCACCGCCGTACCACCGACGGACCACCACCTGCAAGCCGACACCGAGGCTAGCAACCCGCGACCACCTTGCACCTTTGCTCGCCGCTGCACGTGTTCCGTCGCGGTACGCCACCACCAGCGAGCAACCCGCCGACCACCGCTGCAAGCTCCACTGCCGCACGAGCTGCGGTGACAAGCAGGTCACGTCCTCCCTTCCTTCCCCTCGCGTCGCACCTTCGTCCCTCACCGCGCCTGCAGCCGCGCATCCGCCGCCTCCTCAACGTGCAGCGCCTCCGTTCCTCTCCTTCCTCGTTGCACCGCCGTTCGCAGCCGACCACCTGCTCGCCTCGCCATCTTGCCGCCACCGGTCGTCTCCAACCTGGTGTGGTGCAACCAGTTTGTTAACGGGTCAAGGTAAGGCTAAAAGATGGGTTGATTATAATAAGTAATGGGCTTGTAGAGTTGGGTGATGGGCTGGGAAATTGGGTGTTAGGTTGGGCTGAAAATAATTGTTTGAGTCTGCAAATTTAGGAGTATTGGGTGGGCTGACCAAATTTTATTTTCATAACACATGCAATAGTAACGGTACTAAAAATTTTACATACTTATAATGATAGTAATATATATAAATATATATATACATATACGAATATACATTCTAGTATGTTAAAAGAAATATATATAATAATAATAACGATAATAGACAATAATTATATGGTACAAAATCATATACACATAACTTATATATATATATATATATGTACATAATATATGAATATAAGTATAGATATATATACATATATATATATATAAATATACACCAAGGATATAGCCGGGTATATATATAGTATTTATGTTGTAACAGTATTACGGAATCTGCAATATTATGCATACCATTTTGTTGTGCAATATGTGATTATATGTTTTACATCTAGGTGAAGGGAACGAGTACGTGGGACCGATACCAGCTGACGAGTCCCCCGAGGAGTTTATAGGCTAAGGTGAGGATAAGTAAATATTTATTTACTGCCCGTAGTACCAAGTTGCTGTTGTTTAATACCTGTGCTATTTGCTTGAATAAACCTTTGTGGCTGTGAATGGTTGTTGTGAGATGAATTTAATTGGAATTTATTGCCATAGATGATGTTGAATTGATGCTACTGTTAACGCTATTGGTAATAATAGTAATGTGGTATTAGTAGGTATTTACTGTTGTTGATGGCTGAGAAAATTGTGAGAGTAGAGTACCGAGGGTACTAGTTGAGAAAGTTGTATTATCCAGACGAGCGGAGAGGCTGTGAGCCTGCTCGGGATAATGAGATAATGGTTGGATGATAGATATGTAGTAACTAGTCGAGGGAAAAGAAAATAATAAAAAGGAAAACACTTAGACATCTAGTAAGTCACAGTTAAATGTTGGAACAGCCAGATGGTAGTCGTAGAGTATGGTGCTGGGGGAGAGTTAGTGGCTAGTGCCTGCTCCCTGTCTGTACCTAGTTATTGTTATTGTTTGGACACTGGGGGAGAGTTAGTGGTTGGTCCTGCTCCCTGTCTGTGCCAGTTATTACGTGGAGGTACCGAGGAGGGGTCCACGGGCTAGCTAGCTTGACTACCAGGCGACGGCCACCATTTGACTAGTGATAGGGGCCCTGGTAATAAAATTGGTATAGCTTGTCTAGGGTCACAGAAGGTGTTATTTAGGGTTCGTGTGAACATAAATTTATTTTTATTTTTATTTTTTTATTTTTTTATTTATTTATTTATTTATTTTTTTTGTTGGTGTGACTTGGATTATTTGCGGTTGCTTGTATATGTATATCTGCTTATGGATTTTACCCGGTGAGCACTTCGGACTCACCCCTCGCCTGCGTGACCTGGTCGCGTAGTTTGATTTTGCTTAACTCAGGTACGTTCGAGGCAAGCTGTGGCGCACCCTCTGCCAGTCCCGGATCCATCCTGCGATGCATTGCTATTGTTGCTTTGTTGTATTGTGATAA
>JAKUCV010002449.1:0-18887 GCA_028386065.3 Turnera subulata | reverse complement strand
ATTACAACCTCAACAACCACATGTACCCCCTTTTCCTCCTCTAGTTTTTGGAACAGTTCCTCCATCTCACACTGCAACTTTCGGAGTTAAAACCTCATCAAGGCTTCATTCCTCCTCTGAAAGTTCTGAGGAACACAGTTCAGAAACCATTTCTTCCAAACAAGCAGGAAAACGGCATATGTCCCAGTATGCTATTTCTGCCACAGCATCACCCACACCAGAACCCAAGTCAGAACAGGAAAATCAATCCTCTGAAGATTCAGAAGAAGTATCTGAAGTTTGGTCCTCTGAAGATGAACAGGCTGATATTACTCAACTCTGTATGGGCAACATCATCCACTCAACCTCATGTTGAGGAAGTCCCAGATGATCCCCCGGGATATGGCCAAGCTCAAGATACGGCCCAGTCTACTCAAGGCCATACTCAGACTTCTACGAATACTCCAATGACTGATTCATTTGATCCACCTCCTAAGCCAGCGGCGGGACCCTGGTTTACTATTGATGACATTCCACCATCAAAATGGCAATCCCGATTTACCGAATTTCGGGCATGGATTGAAAATCAACGAACAGTCACAGGACAGTCTCTCTATCTTATCCTGAAGGAGTTCACCTCTAGATTCATTGGAACACTATGGGAATGGTTTAATAAGATGCAAGATTCATCAAAGGCAAATTTCCACACTGCCAAGAATACAGATGAAGTCATTTCATACTTCTACTACTCATTCCTTGGAGAAGCAACAAAACTCAAGAATCGTCAGGAATCTGAATTCTACCAGATGAAGTGTTGTTCCATAAAGAAGAAAGATCTTGATTTCCATTACCAAAGAATGCTGAAGTACTATTGGAGATTGGTAACGGATGACAAGTCCGTAAATACGTTGAATCAGACGTATCTTACTTCATTACCAGATGAGCTCCAACCTTCGGTTCGTAGAGCAATCACCACACAAAGAATTGATGTTGCTCAAACAACAATTGGAGTGCTTCATCAGTTGGTACTCGAGTCCGTTGAAACACTATGTGAAAATCAGGAATACTTTTCTAAGTTCCTAACTATGAAGGTACCATGCAAAAATCCCAGCCTGAAGATAAAATGCAAAGATACACAATGCTCCTGCAAGAAGCAATCTCATTGATTTCCCAAACGGCAGTCCAAAGGAAAGTTCAGAAAATGGAAACCTTTTTAGAAAACTAAAGGTCGCCATAGGTTTTTCAAGAAGAAGTCTCGAAAAGGGGAAAATACTGATCGTTGTTACATCTGCGGAAAGAAAGGACATTTTACAAAGAATTGTCCAGTCAAGCCAGCCAAGTCAGCAAAAATGATTCAGCAGATTGATCTCAACGACTCAGATGGAGATATTGAATCCCTTTATTCTGAGCAAGAAGAAATGAATCATGAAACCATCTACGCACTTGCTGTCACGGATGATGAAGCTTCATATTCCTCTTCCTCTGAAGAAGATATTCCAATCTTTATGGCCCAACCTTCTCAGCCCGCTCTGATCAGTCCACATGTCAATTTGTCCATCTTACCAGATAAGTATGAGAAGCCCATCTCAGCTATTGGTTTTATGGATACAGGAGCCCAAAAGAGTATCAAGAATCCAGAAATTCTACCAGCTCATTATTGGGTTAAGCATGAGCAACATTTTCGGGCTACAAATGGAAAGGTCTTTACAACCCATCTGATCACAAAGCGAAACATTGGAATCCAGTTTTTTCCCGGATGTGTTGTCTGGGTAAAAGTTCTTGGATCTCATCTTCCAGATCGTGATATAGTGGTTGGTTTTGATATTTATCAGAAGGCCAAGTCTCTTCAAATTTTGCCAAATGGTCTCAAGTACAAAAGGTTTTTTAAGCCTTACACAGACATTATCAAGATCTATTCATTGGCCCAAGTTCCAGTATCTTTTGAAGCGGTCCGTGATTCACTTCTCAAGTCTTGTGCAGACTCTCATGCAGATTTCCATCATCCTTTTCCTCTGTGGAAAAACAAGGAGTTTTTCATCTCCTTGCCATTCAAGAAGAATGAAGACGTTAATCCAACAAAGGCCAGTCATCCTGGTATGACTCCTTCTGATTTGGCACTTGCAAGGGAAGAATGCAATCAACTACTCTCTTTAAAGCTGATTGAGCCCACAAAATCTGAATGGGCATGCCAAGCATTCTACGTGGAAAAGCGTACTGAAAAGTTACGTGGGAAGAAAAGGCTTGTTATTGATTATAAGCCGCTTAATCATTTCTTACGAGATGATAAGTTTCCCATTCCGAAGATTGAAAATTTGTTTGTCCATCTCAAAGAAGCCTTCATCTTCTCCAAGTTTGATCTCAAAGCAGGTTTTTGGCAGCTTGGTATCCATACAGAAGATCGTCCCAAAACAGCTTTTTGTATTCCAGATGCTCAGTATCAATGGACAGTCATGCCATTCGGTTTGAAAGTGGCCCCATCTCTTTTTCAGAAAGCAATGACAAGAATATTTGCACCGATACTCCACAGTACTTTGGTGTATATTGATGACATCCTTCTCTTTTCAAAAGATGAAGAGTCCCACCGAGCATTATTGGAAGACTTTCAGGCTATTGTCCAAAAATATGGCATTATGCTGTCGGAAAAGAAGAGCTTTATTGGCCAACCTCAAGTAGATTTTCTTGGCATGAGAATCTCATCCGGCCACTACAGTCCAGGACCACATATTGCACAAGAATTGCTCACTTTTCCAGATGAACACCTGTCCCCAAAAGAAGTCCAACAGTTTCTAGGCATTGTCAATTATCTTCGCAACTTTATCCCAAAGGTTGCTACCTACACTTCAGCCTTATCAAAAATGCTGAAAAAGACACCTCCACCATGGAGTCAAGAACAGACAACAGCTGTCAAGGAGTTGAAACGAATAGCCCAGAATCCTCCACCCTTGAAGATTCCCTCTGTGGGCCTACGCATCCTTCAGACTGATGCTAGTGATCATTATTGGGGTGCTGTTCTCCTTGAAGAAATTGACAACATGAAGCATCTTTGTGGGCATGCTAGTGGACAATTCAAAGACTCCGAAAAGCATTACCACACCATTTACAAGGAGATTTTGGCAGTAAAAAATGGGATCAAGAAATTTGAATTCCATTTGATTGGACATCATTTCAAGGTACAGATGGATAATTCCTCCTTTCCAAAGATTTTAGATTTCAAAAACAAGTCCCTCCCGGAGAAACAATTATTGCGATGGAAGGACTGGTTTGCAAAATATGACTTCCAAGTGGAGCATATAAAAGGTCAACATAATGTTCTTGCTGATCTACTCTCCAGACCAAAGACAATCTCCATCATCCAACCTTCTCAGGTTCCTCAAGTCATTCCGTTCATTTACATGGCTACCCCTGTTCAAAACACATCTCCTTTTGCAAATGAGGTTCAGAACATCATGAATCTCTCAGCCACTGAACCTGTCATACCACCCATCCTTCGAAGACCTAATACCATACATAGTATCCAGACTTATGCTAGGAATCACCTTTTTCACTTTAAATCTCTGGTTCATGAAGCACTTGGTGACATTCCTCCAGTCCTAGGTCTTTCCCGTTACCTGGTTGATACCCCTTATCATGACATCCCAAGCTTAGGTACCACACCATGGCCCATATCTTTATATTATTACCTCTGGTGTCTCACTACTCTGTATTATACTCTTATCCATATTCCTGTATATCCGGTACTACGACACCTCATGAATAGGAATGCTCACACCTCCAAGTGTTGGTACTTCCTCCAAACTTTTGCTCCTCTCCCCTGGTGGCGAAGAGAACTGGCTCGAATTCAAGCCACTCACCCATCTGCACAAAGGGAGACTATTGCTGCTTATGTGGTAGTTCATCGACCATATGTTCAGCATAACTCCTCCATTGCCCCGCGACCAGTTGTTCACATATGGAAAACCATTGAAGGTACTATTGCTGATGTACCCCGCCTAGCCAGTGAAGCTAGAAACTTTCTCTGCAGTCTCAATGGTTTCACAATCCCTGGGAACACCAATATGACCTCAACCTCTTTGGTTTCCACTCCTGCTAGACCTGTTGCAGGCCACACAATTGATATTCCTCCAATAGTTCCCATTGAACTTCAGAATTGGGCACAATGGTTTTGTCATCAGCCTTCTGCCTCATCATCTCCTTCTACTGTTTCGAGGTCCACACAAACTGATGAGGATCTCATCACAAACTTTGACTCAGCATTTTACACACCATCCCGAGGCCCTGACTCGGATAGTGACCATGATTGCGACATGACAGACATGTATCATGATTGCAATTCGGAGGAGCCAATCAGGAAATAAAGTATTAAAGTGTGTTGTATTATTAAAATGTAATGAGTGTGTTGTAATAAGTGGGATGATGAGTCATCACCCACCTTCGTTTGTCTTTTATGTTGTATTATTAAAGGGTGTTGTAAATGGAATGATGAGTCATCATCATCCATCATCCTTTTCCGTCTTCTTCTAAATGCTCCTGCCTATATAAAGGGGCCTTGTAAACATGAAAGAGCAGATCAGAACTCCCATTATCAATAAAAACTTGTGTGTTTTATACATCATGTCTCTCTAAATCTCTCTCTTCTCTGAAATTCTTTAGGACAATAGTCCTATTACTTTCTTCTTCTTCTATCCTGATGCTACGGTCTCCATCTTTATGAAATCGCAAAAGGGGTTTGAGTTCCGTTTGCCACCTAGAGTGGATCCTTCTTTACTCACCATGAGCGGTTTCATAGAGTTTGGAGCTCCCGGCGCCTCTTCATCTCTTTTTCTCTTCATTAAACACTTTATTTTTAATATTTTCAAAGATTATTTCTGTAATAAAGAAAATTTCCTGCCGCTGATTTATATCGTCCAGGGAGAACATACATTAATTTGTGTCCTTCGATCGGTAAGGAAGTCCAACATGTTCGCTATATAATAATGGATGAAAGGGGAAATAATTCGAATAAACAATAATATTTTGCATTTCATCAAACTACACCGATCCTTATTCATACTCACTTAAACTTTCAATTTACTCAAGAAACAAATTGAATCTCTTTGCGGGGAGAATTATGTCCCCTCTCACCACCTCATTTTTTTATTTGCTGCTCCTTCTCTTCCTTTCCTAACTCGTGCCGTATTTGGGTTTAACATTTTGGAAGATCATTTGGAGGTGGCAAAAGTGACTCATTAGGGCCTTTGCCATTATCCACCAAGAATGCCATTTTAAGTCCCCATGTTGTATGTACTTCTAGATGGCAATAAGCAGCATAATTTGACATAATGTTAACAGATAGTACTTGTTCTTCCTTTTTACCTGAATAGCATTCTTTGTTGACTTTTACCAATGGGGATGATGCTATTAAGCAACATTTCACATAATGATTGATAAAGATTGTTCTTATTGGCTAACTTAGCAATGGATGGAGACATTGTATTTAACATGGTTGGCTATCCTTACAGCAATGTATCGCCTTCCCTGGGAATTGTCCATTGAAAGTAACAATGGGCTTGCTTGAACATAGTCTGGTGGCATTTTTCATCACAACGTTGCCTCAATATTAGAATAACTCAGGAAAATGCACTTTATGTATTATGATTTGAGCCACAAACTTTTGGACATCATCGTGGCAAAGGAAAGGAAAAAAATTAAGCTAAAAATCAAGAATTTGTTTAATTACTCCATTTTTTGGAGCAAGAATTTGCTGAGACTCATATCAGACGGAAAAAGATGATAGTATGGACGGGTAAAAACAAAATAGTACCCGAATAGGACCAGAACACCAAATGGGGTAAAAACAAAAATAGTATATGCCACTAGAGGGAAAGTTTACTCCAGTTAATTAATAGCATTATACGAAAATTTCAATAGTACCAAATTTCATCCGTAAATTAAAAGTGAAACCGTGCGCAGTTCACATAGATGCAGATGTTCTACCAAAAACAAAAGATTCACCAAAAACAAAAGATTCAAATGTTTCTCTACTTCAGTTCCCCTTACTGGAATGGTGAGACTAGAGTCTCAATGTAAGGAATGGCATCATAGCTAGAGCTCAAAACGTTGCTTTGGCCGGTTATATCAAACTTTTTAAAGGTTTGATCATCAGACTGCGTATCATATGAATGAAAGGTCATCCCCACTTTGAAGACTACTTTTCCATTCTTGAGTGCGCACCACGGGATGCTTGAATCCAAGCTATCAAAGTTGACTGTATCGATGACCACATCGTGTAATCTGGCCCATGATTCTTCCACTCCATGTTCTTTCATCCACCATAAGGTAATAACATCTTTCTCTTCCCCTTTGTCAATCATACACAGACCTAGGTTTCCCCCCACACCATAAAGAATTCCTCGATCCTTAGCTTGGGTCGGTAGAGGCACCGTTCTGAAGTCCTCTTCAGATGCATCGAAGTATATAATGTGGCGTTGTCTTGTGTTACTATCGCGCGCCATCCAATGGGGACACCGATTGGCAGTAACCTGATTGTGGGTATCAATACGGTACGGGAAACCTGTATAAGTCGTGGTATTTTTCCAAGAGTTTGTTTTCAGGGAGAGGACTCGAACTGGAGAATACCTGCCTTGAGCAGGAGCCCTAACCACTTTATGACAAGAGTTGAGATGATCATACCCAATACCCCACACCTCCCCAAAATCATCAAACCTTTTAAGAGGAATTCTTCTAGTTTCTCTTGTGCAAGGATTTAGTATGATGGCAGAAGCTGTCGTATCATCATTATCATCTCCGTCAATATGGGGAGGATGTTCAACGGTAATTAGGACGAGGCCATCACAAGAACTTCTCAGTCTTGGTCTAGGACACCAGGAACGCTCGTCAGGGGAACCAGAAATCAACTGCAAAGGCAGCCTTTGTATCACTGCTGGTGTTTCGGTTTCTTCTTCATAGACCATGGAGTGAAATATGCCTTCATCGACCGCGGAGTAAGATGAAAATGAAAGTCGTCCTTTAACAATGAGGGTGTTGTGCTTGTATCCATCGAGCACTCCTGTTTGATCTGCCATCTCGTAGTAAAAAAACACTCGTTGCAATTTCCAAATCCAGAAATCCCTGTCACATCCAGGATATATATACGTCAAGATTACCAGTAATGTATCGAGGGAAATTACATCCCAAGAACGAAAAACAAGACAATGTTGAAGGAAAGCTATTCAGCTTAAACCGACCAAAACCTTTATTCTTAAATTGAAATTACTAAAAGAACTGCAACTAAATCATGCAAGGATGAAATAATACACTAACAAAAATTTATAGTAAAAGACTTGACCAACTAGCGGACGACTCGAATTGGACCAGAATACCGCGGCGTCAGTTAACAACAATCAAATCCCCAGTATAAAGGGGCAAAAGAGCAAACATATATGATCATGTACCACATATGATGATATGATTTGTCTACCAAATTGCTTTAGATACACATGCATGAATGTGATATTTCGAAACAAAACTCTCATAAATTCATCGAGACAAATTAAATATAAAAAAAGCAAATAATATATTGACGATGATATATAATGATTCTAGCCGTATTGCAATTCTTAAACTATCAACGAAACCAAAAAACAAAAAATAAAAGTACCTGATCGAAAACTTGTAGTCCGAGCTTGTTTTAACGATCAATCTTCCGAGAGCAAAGAAAGAAGGGCTTTACTTTATAGAACAATTGTGTTCTCTCTCAGGGCAATAGTGTCCTATTTATAGGCAACCAATAAAGAGTCGTGATTTTTTTAAAACCTTATTTTAGCCGACTAACAGTATCATTGTGGAATACGAATGTGTCCCCACCGACACTGATGTAGTGTTATTAATTTATTCTGTGGCCAAGGGTTAAGTATAGAAAATCTTGAATACAAGGCAAAGGCCTATAGTTTTCAAAATTATTGTTTCCATACCAAATCGAATCGTAAATTAGTTAATTTTAATGAATTCTAATCTTATTTTCAGTTAACAAATTTGGTTGTTAATTTTGACTTAATCCCATAGTCGGAGTTGTGATAGACAATGCCAAGTACAGTTAACAACAATCAAAACCACGATGAAGGGGCAAAAACAGCAAGCAAAGATCATCTACAACATGGTGATATGATTTTTGTACCAAATAATTGGTTTAGACACACTTACATGTATAATGTGATACTACAATCGCAAGAATTTTTCTGTCTCCGGAAAATATACATAAAGAATCAACAAACCAACTTCACAACTTCACGGAATTGCTTTTCATACGTACAACATTAATACTAAAACAGCAAGCAAATACTGAAGTCCGCCAATAAACAATATAAAAAGAAAAATATACAGAATCAACAAGAACCATTTAAAAAAAAAATCCATCAAAACCCAGTACAAGAAGAAAAATTACTAAAAGTGGAAAGAAGTAGACACTGAAAGCAAGACAATTATAATAATCAGAGAATAAACCTCAACTTACTTGGTGTTGCAAACAATTTTCTTTCCTTTTCACCTACTGCGATGATATGGAGGAGGCTGCAAGAGTTCTCCTTATGGTTTCGTTTCCTTTGGAAGGTGCGGCAAATCAGTAAAGTAATAATAGGGTGTGTTTATACTGTGCAGTGCGTAATCATGGGCTTCGGGAAACTTTCCTTCTTTTTTTACTGCAAACCTTTGGGCTTAATAGGATTGTGAGCCTACTAGAATTTTGTGGGCCCTAAAGTAAAAATTAATATTAAGGAATTTTTGTTTTATCCGATATTACATTCTTCCCCTTGAACACTTGGGTCCTTTTTTCTGAAATCCCAAATTCAACTAACAAAAAGTTTCTCATCTCCCTCCTTTTAAATCAAAACTTACTCTCTTTTGTTCTAGTGACAATCAAACCGTTACCACTAAGTATTATTTTTACAGTTTGTTTGGAATGGAGGGGAAGGGAGGGGAATGGAGGGGAAGGGAGGGGAATTTTTAATTTCACCTTGTTTGGTAAAAAAATTTAATGGAGGAGGAGGAGAATTTTTTAACCTCCATTCCCCTTAAAATGTCTCTCTTCCGATTTGGAGGGAATGGAAGGGAGAGAAATCTTAGAACTAAATGATGACTTAAAATTTCATATTTAGCATTTCATATTCTAAAAAATAATTTATAAATAAGGATATCAATGTAATTTGAACATATTACCTAGTATTCCCCTCCCTTTCCTTTAATGAATATATCCAAACGAGTTAAAGTTAAAATTTTTCCCTTCCCACCATTCCCGTCCATTCGCTTCCCATCCATTCTCCGCCCCTTCGTTCCCCTCTGTATTCCCAAACAAACAGTTAAAGTCAGATGATAACATAACCAACACATGCTAAAAAATTTCCTATAGTATAGAATTGATAATTAATAACAATTTTATAAAATCGACCTGACTGGATCTTTTTTTATATATATATAAGAAGGCTCTGTGGCCATTTGCATTAGCAATTGAAGGAGTTACAGTCCACTTTGAGTAGATTCCAGACTCGAGCAGGCGGTACAAATTCCCAGAAGCACTGGGCTTTACAAAAATATGACATATGTGCAACAGTATTAGCTACCTTATTGCAGATCCTAGGAGCATGTACACATTGGAATGAAATAAAACTCCTAGCTAACAAAAGTATATCATTGACCATGACCCCAAAAGGACTATTATCATCGCATGGGGATATTATGGCCCTGTACAAAATGAGCGAGTCTGTTTCAAAAAGCACTCGCTGTAGACCCATGTTCCTGGCCTTCAAAATGCCCTCCCCGAGAGCTACTGCTTCCAATAAAGCTGGATCAAATGTCATGGGTACCCTCGCCGCCAAAGCTCCCAAAAAACGACCATCATGGTCTCTAAAAACAGCTCCGAAACCACCACATCCGTCACGTTTGAAAATAGCCGCATCAGTGTTTACCTTAACAGAACCCACCGGTGGACGAGTCCATCTGACCTGCTGTGAGGGTCTTGGGTCTCCCTGGGGATGGTGGAAGCTTCTTCCTTTCACCTCAAAGAACTCAAGGCAGAATTTCCTGGCATTATCCATAATCGTAACAGGATGAGATTGTACCTGTTGAAAAAGTACATTATTTCTATCCTACCACACATAAGACATGATGGTTAAGGCCATAGCTGCTTCTTCTGTAGATTCCTGCCCGAGGATCTGATCAAGGCAGTCTAAAACAGATTCATTGCTTAGTAGTGGCCCCTGATTGCACCATTTCGAAAGGCGCCAAATGGCTTGAGAAGGAGGGCAGTCAAATATAGCATGTCTTGTGGTTTCCGTGACACCCTGGCAACGTGGGCAGGTGCCCGCAGTCACAAGTTTCCTGCGCCTTAGATTATCCAAAACCGATAGGGCATCATGTGCTAATCTCCATATGAAATTCTTGGTGCGGTTGTGGATGCATGCAAACCACATTTTCTTCCAAAGACCTCTCCTTATGGTGGCTGCGGTGGATGGCTCAGATCGCTCCACATTATGCAAATAAGTCCGTTGGGCATGATAGGCGCTTTTAGTGGTGAATCTTCCCTGTTTATTATGGAACCAACCCCATGAATCTTCTATCTCATAACTGGCAGTGGGATGGACATGATCTCTTGAACATCAGGTGTTAGGAAGAGTTCTGTGAGTTTGTTCTCATCCCATCTTCTTGGGTTTGATAGCATCAACTTATTCATAGTTGAGTTAGAGAGACGATCGTTGACATAAATGGGCTTGAAACTCCACGTTCTGCGCAGCCATGGGGTGTCCTGGATGGGGGTTGACGCACCATTGCCAATACACCTGACCAAGCCTTTTTGTAGTGCAGCCCTACCGTGCAATATACTTTCCCATGTGTAGGATAGCCTATGACCCAGCTCAGCTTGCATGAAATCAGTATGCTTATGGTACTTTGCTTTCAGCACCCGTGCACATAAGGAGTTTCGGAACTGAAGCAATCTCCACCCCTATTTCGCAAGTAAAGCTTGGTTGAAAATCTTCAGGTCTCTAAAGCCAAGTCCCCCCTCATGCTTAGGTCGACAGAGGGACTCCCAGCTTCGCCAATGTATCTTATTATTGCCATTGTTACTCCCCTACCAGAAGCGTGCCATAAGTGAGCTTAATTCATCACAAAGCGTGGCGGGCAGTTTGAACACAGTCATTGCATAGGTAGGGATGGATTGCGCCACAGCCTTGACAAGGACCTCCTTCCCCACCTTTGAGAGAAGACATCCCTTCCATCCCTTAATGCGGTTCCACACTCGCTGCCTGATGTCTTGGAAAACTTCCCGTTTTGCACTCCCTATCATAGGGGGAAGGCCAAGATATTTCACCTGACACCCTTCTTCAGTAACCCCGAGGATGTATTTAATCCCCTCCCTCAATTCCGGTGCACAGTTTGGACTGAATTGGATTGCCGACTTCTGAAAATTGACCACCTGTCCCGAAATTGCTTGATATATCTCCAGTACCTCCTTTATGGCCCGAGCACCAGCAATCGTCGCCTTGAAAAATATTAGGCAATCGTTGGCAAAAAGGAGGTGTGAGATCTTCGGGGCATGGCAAACAGCAAAGGATTCCCACTTACCACTTTGTTCTGCAGAGTCAAGCATGGCCGAAAGACCCTCACTGCACAGGAGGAATAAGTAAGGGGAGAGTGCATCCCCTTGGCGATCACAACTTATTGCTCTGTATACGCGGAACAATAATACTGAAAAAAGCAAATATATATTGACGATGATATATTAAAAAAAACAAAACATAAAAGTACCTGATCGAAAGCTTGTAGTCCGATCGATCTTCCGAGAGCAAAGAAAGAAGGGTTTTACTCTTTACTCTTTAGAACAATTGTGTTCTCTCTCAGCGTCCTATTTATAGGCAAACAATAAAGAGTCATGATTTTTTAAAAAAATTGTTTTAGGCGACAAGGATACGGATGTGTTCCCACCGCCCACCACTATTAATTTATTCCTGTGGCCAAGGGTTAAGTATAGAAAATCTTTTGTTTTTTAGGGCAAAGTATAGAAAATCTTGAATACAAGGCACAGGCCTATAGTTGTCAAAATTATTGTTTCCATACCAAATCGTAAATTAGTTAATTTTAATGAATTCTAAACTTATTTTCTGTTAACAAATTTGGTTGTTAATTTTGACTTAGTCCCAGAGTCAGAGTTGTGACAGATAGGAACAGTTAACAACAATCAAAACCACGATGAAGGGCAAAAACAGAAATCAAAGATCATGTACTGCATGGTGATATGATTTTTGTACCAAATTGGTTTAAACACACTTACATGTATCATGTGATATTTGAACTTGTTATTACAATCGCAAGAATTTTTCTGTTCCGGAAAACATACACATAAAGAATCAACAAATACTGAAGACCGCCAATAACCAATAATCAACAAGAAGCATTTGAAAAAAAAAAAGAAAGATTCCCTCAAAACCCAGTACAAGAAGAAAAATTCCTTAAAGTGAAAAGGAGTAGACACTGAAAGCAAGACAATTATATTAATCAGAGAATAAACCTCAACTTACTTGGTGTTGCAAACAATTTTCTCTCCTTTTCACCTACTGCGATGATATGGAGGAGGCTGCAAGAGTTCTTCTTATGGTTTCGTTTCGTTTAAATGGTGCAGCAAATCAGTAAAGTAATAATAGGGTTTGTTTATACTGTGTAATCGAGGGCTTCGGGAAACTTTCCTTCTTTTTTTACTGCTAACCTTTGGGCTTAATAGGATTGTGAGCCTAGAATTTTATGGGCCCTAAACTAAAAATTAATATTAAGGAAATATTTTTATCGGATATTACATTCTTCCCCGTGAACAGACAAATGTTCCTCTTCTACTTGGGTTTTTCTTTTTTTTTTCTTCTCTCTTTATCCTCTCATCTCCCTTCTTTTTAATCAAAACTTACTCTCTTTTGTTTTAGTGACAATTAAACCTTCACCACTAAATATTGTTTCTAAGTCGGATCATAAGATAACCCGCACATGCTAAAAAAATATCCTATAGTATAGAATTGATAATTATAGTAACAATTTTATAAAATCGACCTGACTGGATCTTGACTTCAGCCGACTAGTCCTCGCATGAAGCTAATCCGGTCCACATTATTAGACCCTACCAGGAATGGGTTGTAATTAATTGGACCAATAGAGCCCTGGGCCTGCCCTGGAGTCTGGATGGAACTAAATTAGTGATAGTTCATAGTTCTAGTTAAAAAAATTCGTGTTGATCAAAGTACACATTTTCTGTTATAAAAAATGTGAATATTGTAGGTGTCTACTATTATACTTACCCCCCGCTATGGGTTTTTCGAATTAAAAATGAACTGAGCTCCCTGCTTCCTCTCCTCTATTCTGCTTTCCTTCCTTCTTCATCTCTTTTTCTCTTCATTAAACACTTTATTTTTAACACGTTATCAGCACGATAACGACTCTACAATGCAGAAAAAATCAGCTGAAGAACCAAGAAATGCAAACTAGAAAAGAAAAAAAAACACACAGAACCGTCACCTTTGTGTACTGTTCACGCGGAACGGATCCGCGCCGCCGTGCACGCCACCGCCCACACCGGCGTCGTCCCCACACCATCGCCGACCTAACGCTGTCTTCCGGTTCCGCAGCCGCCGCCGGACGCGCCGCTAGTGGAAGAAAACCCGACGAGGTGACCCGACGACCCATTGCTGTCGAGTCGGGTCCGCCTCCTTCTATGCACGAGCCGCCGCGTCTTCTCCTGCCTTCAGCGACGCCGCGCCGCCCGTGTCTTCCTCTCGTCGTCGTCGGCCGCTCACGCCTCGTGCCGTCCAGCCGCCACCATTCCTTCCTCGCTGTTCCTCGCCGCCAAAGCCACCGGACCAAGCTGCAGCAACTCGGGCTGCACCTTCACCGACTCGCGCGACCACTGCAAGCATCGCCCTCGTCCTCACATCGCCAAACCCGCAGCTGCAGCCGTCCGTGCCTTGCTCCATCGCCTCGCCGTCGATCAACCAAGGTGAGCCCGAGGTTGAAGACAACCCAAGGGTGGGCTGTGGCTGCTGGTTCCATGACGATGGGCCTGGTCTTGGGCCTATTGTTTTGGAACAGTGGGCCGGACCTCCAAGGGCTGAGTGAAATTTTTTTTTGGGCTGGGTTAATAATTTTAAGTTTTGGCCCAGTCCGATATATCTATAAAAAAAAGGAGGGAAAATGAAAATGGCAATAATTTATATAAATAGGAATATATATATATATATATGTTTTTCTGGAAAGGAATATGCGCTGTGAAAAATAATTTTAAGTAAAAATAATTTGAAAAGGGTATTATCAAGGTATAATACCGGGATTATAACTGGGGTATAAGATGGTATATTATTTTGACACATGAAATAAATGGTGAATGATAATGATAATGGTAAAATAACCCGAGACATAACCCGGGATGATATCTGAGTCGGATTATATTTAATTTTACGGTATAGCATATCATTTGCATATTAATTTATGTACATCTTATGTGATCATGTTATATCATTTTCAATTTGCATTTGTTTATTTGCTTAGTATTTAATATTGGCTGGCTAAGCCGCCTAATCTCTTTATTGGCCGGCAAAGCCGCCTTATTTTATTTGTTGGCCGGCTAAGCCGCCTTTATCGAGTAAGCATATATATATTATATTCTATTAAAAATGCTGAAAGATTTATCGAATAAACATTTTATATTTTTATTTAAATTATGATTGGGCTATTAAAAGGCCCATTGCATTTAATTTCTCGCTTTTAATTTCATTTACGTTTTGCTTGGGCTCGTACAAGGCCCATCGCATTTAACTTTCGGTTATTTATTTTTAATTAGGCTAATTAATATAAGCCCCATGTTTATTTATTTTAATTAGTAATTTATTTAATTTTTGAAATTATGTAATTTGAATTTCGAGGCCCTTAAAATTTTCGGAAGAAATTTGTTGTGGGTGCTGAAATGCATTTAAATGCTAATAGTCTGGAAGACTCAATAAAAAAGGAAATACGGCAAAGACTGGAAGTCTTATTGATCAAAGATCCTGCAGATTTTTGGAAACAAAAAAAATTGAAGAAAAATATGACCACCAGAAGTGGGATATTATATGACCATTAGAGGATGGATATTCTCCCAGAGTTTTGTTGCATGTATATGCACCTGAAGCAGCAACCATGCAGTTATATTTCGAATGAATTCTCAGATTATATTGTGTGTGGAGAATAAATTGTTGATGATGATACGAAATACGAAATGCAGTAGCAATATGATGACAGAGAATTCATGAAATATTTCATCCTATGCCTTAACATGGCAGAATGGAGTGATGTTTTATAAATTTGAAAAAAAAAATTATGAATTCCATTCGATTGGCCCTGCTCAATTCCCTGAAGTGAATGTGATTGTATATGATAACTTCGGCCATAGCTATGAACATGAAATTGGTCACAAACAGACCATATAATAAGGCATCGTGTAAATGGTTGTCAATGTAATATTGATGAAACCATCTATTGATGACCATGATGCTTGGATATAATTCTTATCTTGCTTACCCTGAAGGTGCAAGTTAATTTATATTGAATGATTTTTATTTTCAGCTTTTATTATTATTTGTTATATTTATTACATTGTATTTACTTTACCGCATATTATAACTGCTTAATGTTCCATATGAACGTAATAATGTTATTTATAAAATTATGACTCGGGCATTTGTCCTGAAGACAATGCGATGTATTCCGTATCTAATAAAATGGAAATCATTCATATGTCATATATGACAGTATAATCTCAAAATGAGAAAAAGATGCTCTAAAAGAGCACAAGTTTTCATACTCTAGAAGAGTATATATGTATTTTACGCTCCGGAAGAGCATAACATTCAATATACTCTAGAAAAGTATATATTAAGCTCCGGAAGAGCACAAGTTTTACTATGTTCTTGAAGAGCAAATATTTAAGCTCTTGAAGAGCACAAATTTTATTATAGAATAACATACTCCAGAAGAGTAAAATATTTATGCTCTGGAAGAGCTTGAATTTTATTATTATACTCCTAAAGAGTAAAAATTCACCTACCTAAAATGCAATTGCATTCAAGGGGGAGTTATTAAACGTGAAAAACTGTATGTGAATGTTGTTGCACACACCTACACTATATGTACCCCTACAACAGATGAATAAACTGTGAAAAACGAGTTCTGCTCTCTTATTTTTCGAGCAAATAGTGTATTGAGACAATATGTGAATGAGATGCTGAATATCTCTATATTAAAAAGGCTATTTCCATAGCTAACAAGCAAGCTATGGAAAGTTTACCAGCATTATTCTTTAGATTATGCTACATAAATATTCGAGTAATTGAAACTTATCATATTCAGCCAGAAGCTGGAATGCACTAGCCTGAAGCTAGCAAATTATTAAATACACGGTTTGTACAGCCTGAAGCTGAACACAACTAGAAGTTGGCCGATGGATATATAACTTACAGCTGGTAAATATATTTCCCTAAGTTATTATATAGCAGCCTGAAGCTGGTACACTATAGCTCGAAACTGACGCTAGCCTGAAGCTAGCAAATAATTCTTAAAATTATTCAATACATAGTATGCACAGCTCAAAGCTGGCACCAACTAGAAGTTGGATGATTGATTTATTATTTACCAGCCCGAAGCTGACGAATAATTTTTTTTAAAGTTTTAAATACATAGTTCGCACAGCCCGAACCTGAAACCGTGTAACAGCCAAGGTAAAAATTTCATTTTTACCGGGACTGTTTAAGTTAATTTACAGTAATTTACCATTGATTTTTAATCTTGGGTAATTAAATTATGGTAAATTGAGTATTGGATTCTGAAACCGAGCCTTGTCCTATGTTCGGGATTTTTCTGCGGATTTTACGGACCGAAGTTGGGATTTTTCCGGGTCCGGGAATCTTCGGAAAAGCCGGGATTATTCTCGAATTATCGGACCAGAAATAAGATAAGCGGGTATACCGGATATTTTCTGGTCCAGGTGGGCCACACTTCACATGCAGCATAGTAACTGCATAATTGAAGTTCAATTATTCAGCCGCCAATTCCTATTCAGCTTGTGAACTACCTATTATACTTGTGATAAACCAATGACTTTTGTTGCCTATTTTAAATCATCTCTTCTGCATATCTTCATCATCATCCCTTCTCTTCTTCCCCTGCAAAAAAAAAAAAAACCAACCATTCCTTGCAATTCGTTAAACCCAGAAAGAAGGAGAAAAAAAAAAAAAAAAAATATACACACACCCTTGCCCAAAACAGTGTCGTTTTAGGCAACCCCTTTCCCCCATCTTTCTTTTTCTTCTTTTTTTTCTTCACGGCAACACCACACCGGAGCCGCCACCAACCGCCGTAAGCCACCCCCACTCGAGCCACCAACACCTCACGCACCTTCCCTCCCTTCTCCCTCTCCCTCCGTCGCAACCGGTCGCCTCCGCCTTCACTCCCTCCTGCCACGGCAAGCCGCCGCCACGACCAGCCCGTCCTCCTTGGCGTCTGCAGATCCGACGTGCCGGCGAGCTCGTCTCCTTCCTCCCTCGTGCGCACCGCCGTCGCCTTCCTCGCCTGCAGACCGCCGCGTACGCCTCGCCGCATCGTCACCTTGCCGTCCGTCCGCGTGCGCCGCCGCTGCAGTATAGGAGGTGAGCACGACCCGGTTGAATGGTGATTGGGTCGGGTCTGACCCGAGTAGTTAGGTGGGTCGCGGGCTGTGGAAGCTATGACGGGCTGGGCTTGTTGGAGCTGGGCTGAAGTACAGACCGGGCCGACGCGTGGGCTTGACCTGGGCTCTATTTTATGGCCTGGGTTGGGTACTATGCTTGGTCTGGGCTGATACTGTTGGGCCCAGTCCAGAATTTAAAAAAAAAAATAAGAAAAAGAGAAAGAGAATAAATCTGGAAATGAAAAAAAAAAAAGAAAATTAAAAGCTTGGAAATTATATTCTGGAAAAGTATAATTTTGGGGAAATATACTTGGGTAATAAATATAGGGTATAATAAATATTCTGGGAAGTATGTGGTTTATGGAAAATAATTTTGGGAGCATACATATGGTGAAAAATAATTTGTAGAAATAGTATTTTGGAAAGTACATACCTATGGAATAAATTTTGGAAAGGGTATTATCAAGGTGGTAAATACCGGAATAGTACCCGGGTATAGGAATAAGTATAGAAGGGTATTTTGACACCTTGAAATAAATGGTGAATGATGACGATAATGGAGAATTAATCCGGGAGAGTAACCGAGCTGAGCTAGTATTTAATTTACGGTATACAGTATTAGTATAACATTTGCATACCATCTTATATGTGCATATTATTGATTGATATAGGAGTTGATAACGAACAATTTGCTGAGGAACCGGACTGGAACTTGCTGAGCAATTTCATAGTTGATATCGGCTAAGGTGAGGATGGATAACCCTTGTTATGTTGCCTGTAATACTTGTGTGCTTTGTTGTTCGATTGAACTGCTGAATTGTTGGATGTTTGATTACTGCGGTGGTATTATTGCCTTGAGCTATGATATTGATTATGTGGATATTACGCTGAGATTGATGTTGAACTTTTGACTGTGGAAATTGTGGAAAAGAAATTGGAATTGAGATTGGAATTGATTTGAGATGTTGAAATAATTGTCATGTGGGAGTAGTGGTACGACCCGATGGTTTGAAATTAATTTTGGGATGCTATGGTCGGTTTTTGGTTTGGTTGGCCCGTCATGCCTGTGGTTAGGGTATACCAAATACCCAGTGGCTCGGATATGCCGAATATCCGCGGTGGCTCGGATATGCCGAATATCCGCAGAGGCTCAGATATGCCGAATATCTGGTTGGCATGACGTCGCCTGAGGTTGGGGTATACCGAATAC